>PVIR01017478.1:0-34882 GCA_004026965.1 Petromus typicus | reverse complement strand
GACAGATAGAGCAGATATTAATCCATGAGAATCAACTGGGAAATAAAAAGCATGCTATAATGAACTCTTCGAAAGAGGAGTGAAATAGTTTAAATGTGATATTGTATGCTGTGGGATTAAATAGTGTAAGAATGATGCTGTCTTTTAGCAAACTGAGGACTTCTTCCTGTTTTTATAGCAGTTGTAATTAAGAAAGAATATAGCTGGGCATGATACCACACACTGCCACTCAAAAACATTAAAAGCCTGAGATAGGAGGAACACAAGATCAAGTCCAGCCAAGGAAGTTTAGCTATTTATGAGAGTCTTAAAAAGGAAATAGTGTGCAGATGCAACACAGTGTGAGGGACATGGGTTCAAATGCCTGTACTGCTAAGAAAAGAAAAAAAAGAGGAAATAATGTAAAATTCAGTGCAATTAGTACAATGAACATTATTTTAATATTTTAAAGTGATTTTCATTAAGATATATTCAAAAGACATTTTAATAAGTTATTAACAAGGTAGCATTTGAGTTCTGACTTGACCTTCAGCCAATTCAGGTCATCCTGAGAAAGCATATGTCTGTCACATGGGCTTCTTCTGCATCTGTAGTCCTTCCCTTTTCTTTCCCTCCATGCCTGAGCCCATCATGTACACAGATTTAAAAGCTGGCTAACGGTGCTCTGCCTGTGCCCTGGGGTGTCACATGTGTCTTAGGGGTGTCATCCAGTCTGGCCATCAGAGCACTTGTCTCAGGACAAGTATTTTCTCCATTTGTGCACCCTGCACAGGTCTGGAGAACTGCAAGGTCCCCTTGATACAGGAGAGCAAGGCCTGGCTCTCCTCTAAAATACACGACCTCATCTTCCCAAAATTTAGGAATAAATTTCAGAAACAACTGACAGTGGTTAGAGGAGAAAAAGTTTTATTGGATAGAAAGCAAGAGAAAGGGCTTCTATCTAAGAGATAGAAGGGGGAACCTGGAAATGTGGGTAACCCAAGGTCATCTTTTTCTAGGTAGTCTATAAGGAATAAAGACAATGAGGTGGGGTGGGTTCAAAGTAAGGGCTTCCAATAAAATTCAAGGAGGTGGAATCTTGATCAAATGGGGTCCAATGAGAAGTTAAGTCATACAGGGTCCCTCCTCCATCAGGAGGCCCTTCCAGATGGACCAAATCCTTGACCCTTTACCCCATGGGTTTTAAATTACTACATTCCTGGAGGGGGTGGATCTAGACCCATAATTCTCCATTTGATTTGATTATAAGGCTTTAATTGGTCACTGATGTTTTTGGTAACAGTCTCCCTTCTTGTAAATTTTCTCCAAGGGCCTGCCCTATCTGTCTGCCTACTGTTTTTACCTATAATATTCCCCCTCTGAAGAGGTACCTGAACTGCCATGAGGGACAGTGGGCAAAGACCGATCTGACTTCTTCGAGCTGGCAAGGGTCATAGTTGTAATTGGTAGTCAGGGTCACTCCACAGAGGGTCTATCTAAAGGCCCTTGATAGACTCCATGCGTTGTTATCTTAGGTAGGTACACCGCCTTGAGTCTGGGGGAGACAAAGGCAAAAAGACAGTTAATACATGGACTGATCAATAAAGCCAACAGCATCACTATAAATATAGCCAGCAATTATTTTCACCAGGAGGATCCTGTAATAGCTTTCCACAGAGTAGATAAGGAGAAGGCCTATGGTGTTTCAGAATCTGACACAGCATTAACCTGTTGTCTGATGTCTCAAACAGCAATTGAGATATTGGATGGATCAGATATATACACAGCATTCAGCCTATACAATTGCACAAGTACTTCCTTGGGCTGCAATTAAAATCTCTAATGCCATCCGATTTTGAGGGACAGTTAATCTCATCAATTTTACCTCTTCATTTAAGGCAGAGAGGCCAGCTGCAGTATCATTTAAGGCCCACTGAGTGTAATTAGTCAGGGCCTTGATATGCTGCATGACATTTTCTAACCCTAAAAAGGAAATGAAGATATAATTTTGTAATTTATTCTAGTTATCTCCTTGAGATGGATATACCCATCAAGGAGGTCCAGAGGTACTTGACAAGGGGAGCAACCCACATATCCAGCATGATGTTTGTCCTAGTGATTCTGCATACTCCTGTGCTCACCTGAGAAAGGACTTGCATTCTCCTAAAAGTGGTAGTATAAATTAAGAATTACTTATCTGAAGGCATTTTATTTTTAAACAGAAATCTTTAGTCTTCTATGGGCTCACAGGAGTATTCAGCAGCTTGTTCATGCTCAGTGGTCTTTGGCTCCCAGGGCTTGAATCGAGTATGGTGTATCCATGAGTCCAAGCCTGCAACTTTTATTGCAGATGGAGTCGAGAGAATCATGGAATAAGGTCCTTCCCAGGTTGGCCCTAGGGAAGGGCATGATGAGAGGAGAGACTTTACCAGTACAAAACCTCCAGGTTGGGATATGAGGTTTCCCTCTTTTCTAAGATGACCTTCTGGCAATTGCTGGAGAATCTGTTGGAACTTAGCCAGTGAAGTAATATCTTTTAGTAAGGCATCTGTTTCTCTGTCAAAAAAGATCATTAGTAAGGAAAGGTCATCCATAAAGCATTTCAAATGGGCTAAGACCTAGAAGTTGAGGTGTATTACATATCTTGATAAGAACTAAACAGTAAAAGCGCCATTGTAGTTGAGTTTCCTGAGCCAACTTACGGAGATGTCTTTCTAAGATTTCATTTATTTTTTCTACTTTTCCCGATGACTGAGGTCTCCAGGCACAATGAGGGTGATAGAGGATGCCCAGCACTGAGAGACACCCTGTGTAACTGGTGCTTTAAAGGAGGGCCCGTTATAACTTTGTAGGCTCTTAGGAACCTAGAGATGATTTCTGAGACTAAAACTCTCACTATATCTTGTGCTTTTTCTGTTCTGCTAGAGAAGGCTTCAAGCCAGTTGGAGAAGATATCTACCCAGACCAATAAGTATTGAAGTCCTTTGTTATTTGGCATATGAGTAAAATGTAACTGCCAATCTTCTCCAGGATATTTACCATGCCCCTGTATACATGGAGGAACTATAGATGGATTAAGGGGGTTGTTTTTTGACAGAGCTCACATGCCTTAACTATCTGCTTTATTGTCTAAGAAAGTCCTTTTTTTATAAGTAGTTTTAAAGTCATCTGTAACATCTTATCTCTTCCCAAGTGAAAGGACTGATATAAAAACTTTATAATTTTCTACTAACTAGTACCAGGAAGAAACGATTTACCATCATCAGACTGTAACCATCCTGAGAGGAGAAATTGGCACTCATGGGAGAGCACCCATTCAACTTCTGTTTGAGAATATTTGGGTCTAATGTGTTCCAGGGACCCTTCCCACATTAAGGGGGCCTGAAAGAGGGAACTTTGTGCAGCCTTTTTTGCTGCTGTATCAGCTAGTTGATTACCTTGAGATATTTCATCATCTCCCTTTTGATGTCCTTTACAGTGAATAACTGCCTTTACAGTGAATAACTGCAACTAAACAGATAACAATTCATCTATTTCCCTATGATACTTTATAGGAGACCCATTAGCTATCAGATAATTTCTTTCATTCATATGGCTGCAGAGGAATGCAAAATTAAGTATGCATATTTTGAATCAGTATAAATATTTACATTTTGCCCCTTGCTAAGTTGCAAAGCTGTAGTCAAAGCTATGAGTTCAGCTAACTGTGCACTCATGCCAGATGCAAGTGAGGAACTCTCAAGAGTCTGGTGTAGGGTCACTACTGCATATCCTGCCTTTCTTGTACCTGGATGCATATATATATATATATATATATATAAAAAAATATTTAGACAGGATAAGATATCTCTCCCAAGAAGAGGAGCTGGACTTTCAGGTGTAATTAAAAATCAGTGAGTAAAGAAAAAGCCATCCTTGTCACAACCTAAAAGTTGGGAGAAATATTGAGTTACCTTTTCTCCAGTGACTACTTTCACCGATGTGTAGTGACTGGAAGGAAGGCCAGGATTGAAGAGAAGGATCAAGAGAGGCGCCAGTGTCTAATAGCAGATTCACTTCTTTTCCCTCCATGGTCAAAACTACCCAGGGCTCCTCCATAGAAATGACAGTCTGACCAGAGGGAGAAGGCAAAGAGTGGCCCAGGTCCCTTCAGTCTTGCTGGACCAACTGGTAAGAGGGATCTGACCTCCCGGGCCTTAGCCTCAGAGGGCAGTCTATCCTTTAGTGTAAGGCAGTAAGGTAAGGCAGTCTATCCTTACCTTTGCAATTAGGGCGTGGTCCACGGGGCCTCTCACTGCAGTTCCTCTTGAGGTGACCTGGCTCTCTTCAGCAGTAGCAGATGAGCTGAGTCGTCAAGTTTTTCTAGGAGCCCCAAGAGTCAGACCCAGAGTCTGTTTCTCTGAGAACTGCCACAAATGCTGAAGCCTTCTCTCGAACTCTTTGTCTCCTGTCCTAGGCTTCTTCCTGCTCTCTATTATAAAATGTTGAGGAGGCAATTGTCATTAAGGACTCAAGTGAACCACCTGGACCAGAAGCCATTTTTTGTTACTTTTTCCTAATATCTGAAGTTGACTGAGTGATAAACTTGTCTTTAAGAACAACCTTGTCCTTCTTACTTCTATTGAGTCAGGATCTAGTGATGTATATCTTGTCAATGCCTCTCGTAAGTGATCTAGGAAGACAGAGGGGTGTTCCTTTTCTTGCTGTTGGATACTTGACAATTTAAGATAATTGACTGGCTTATTTTTACTTTTTAGATGCTCAAGAACAATAACTGTCTCCTATTCCAGTCCTCTATAGGATTCATAGGCCAGCAAGTGTCTTGTGCAGGGACTGCTTGTGCTCCAGTAAGGATTTCTGGTTCCCCTGGCCATCTTTCAGCTGCAGGCTTATAGTATATGATACAGTATTCATCACCAGCCTTAATGGAAGCCTGGATTACTGTTTGTACCTCACCAGAAGTAAGTGTTTGATTTAAAATTAGCTTTACATCTTTCCAGTCTAGTTCAAAAATTTATGTAAATCCTCTGAAGTTCTCAGTGTATCTGTTTGGGTCTCTGAGAACTTTACCAGTTCTTGTTTGATCTGTTTTAGGTCACTAAAGGAAAAAGGTCTGTGGACACGACCACATCCAAAACCATTATCTACTTCTGGTAAGGGGTATTGTCCTAAAGGATCTTGAGATAAGGATGGACACAGCCCTGTAGAGGGTTATATTTTTGGCTTCTTCTCATACCCAGAAAGATAGGGAGGAGGGATCTCAGGCTTTGAAGGACAGATAGGAAAAACTTCGGCTTTAGTAACAGTGGGTGAAGTTTCAGTAAGAGTTATTTTGGAAACTTCAACCTCAGATTTAGCAACAGTAGGTTGAATCCCAACTAAAGTAGCCTGAGAAGTTCCACCCTCAGATTCTAAAGGACAAGGGCAGAAAGCTTCATTAGTAGGGGCTAGGACCTTCTGGCCTTCTTAAGGCTCACATTTGCATATTGAACACAAGTAAGAATTTTGTCTTAATGCAAAAAAGATTTCAATATATGGTAACTTTGCCATTTTCCCTTTTCTTTGCAGTATAATCGTAGTTGTGAAACAGCATCATAATCAATACTTCCCTCCTTTTTCCATTTCAGTTCGAGGGTGTAAGTAGGCCAGGCAGGTGCAGAGAAATATTAAACTGATCTTTTTTAACAGATACGTTGTAATATTTCCCAGTGTTTAAGAACACATTTCAAAGGATTCAGATACGGAATTCCCCATCTGTAATAAAAACAAAATGGCGCCTTATGAGTTTCTGTTCAATCCTCGTGTCCCTAGGATGTCCTTGGGGGTGTCCCCAAGCTTCCACGCCAGGGCAGTTAGCTACCAACTACAGAGAGATCCAGAAAATAAAACCAGATTGGAATTATCTACCCTTACCAATGTGTGATTTTATTTACTCCCAGGATCGCTCTTACTCCAGTAAGCACAGAAACAAAGGGAAAAAATTCACCTCAGTTTTCCCTCTTTCTCTGTGCTTAACCTAGAATATTCTGCTGGCGACTCCTCCAGCATTAGCAAGCTGGTGGTATACAAGATATTGGTAAAAAACTAAGAGATTTAACCCGCTGCTTTATACTTCTTTAAAAAAGGGAAAATTAAGTCAGCAATCAAACTCGAACACTCTTACAAGAAATTACCTTCAGAGATAGTTTGTCAGAGATTCTGCTTTGCTATCCAGATGAAGAGAGCCAGAAGTACTTTATTATCTGTCATTCACTTAAGTAAAGTCCTGATAAGACCAGACTGAGGGGTTTGGTTAGATCGAAGTCTACCTTGCGTAAGCACAAAAGGGCAGACTTTGTATCCCTGAAAGCCCAGGACTTGACATCTGTTGGTGACCCTCTACAGGTCTTATCTTAATTTTTTAATTGAAATCTTTATTGGTGCATTACATATACACATCATGATTGCACTCCACAATGAGGATTTCTACCTATAAGACACAACTTAATTCTTATTTTTTCCCATAGCCCTATCTACCCTACCACCCCTCTATATACATGAAATTTGTTTCTTTTCTTTTTCATTATAATCTCATTATTTTTCCTCTTTCACCCTATTTCGCTTTGAGTATTTTCTATTTCACAATATATAAAATACAATTCTAGAACTCACTTACATCTTTATTTCTCATACCAGAGAAAACATGGAATATTTGCCTATCTGTGATCTATTTATTTCACTTATGAGGATATCCTCAAGGTATGTCCATTTAAGTATAAGTGATTCAAACTTATCATTTTTTATGGCAGAGTAATACTCCATTCTGTAGAAGAACCACAGCTTTTTTATCCAGTCTCCAGTGGATGGACACTTGGGTTGTTTCCAAGATGGAGCAATCAAAAACTGAGCTGCTATATGGGTGCACATATGTCACTGTGATATTAGTCTTTAAATTCTTGTGTGTATATACCTAGCAGAGTGATGGCCAGGACAAATGGGGCCTCCAATGCTAGCTTTTTGAGGAATCTCCAAACTGATCACCACAGGGGTTATATAAATCTACAGTCCCACTCACAGTGGAGAAGAGTTTCTTCTTCTCTACAGCCTCGCCAACATTTGTTGCTAGTGAATTCTGAAATGGCAGCCATTCTTTGTGGAGTGAGATGAAATCTCAGTGTTGTTTTCATCTGCATCTCTTGAATGACTGATGATGTTGAGCATTTCTTCATATGCTTCTTAGCTGCTCTTACTTTTTCCTCTGAAAAATATCTGTTCATTTCAGACACCCATTTTTGAACTGGGTCTTTAAATTTGGGTGGGCTGATTCTTTTGAGCTCTTTATATATTCTAGATAGTAGCCCTCTGTCTGAGGAACAGCTGGTAAAGATTTTTTCCCACATTGTTTGTTGCCTTTTTGCTCTGTTGGTGGTTTCCTTTGCTGTGCAGAAGCTTTGTAAAAGAATGAGGTCCCATTTTTTGATTTCTTTAGCCAATTCCTGTGCTATAGAAGTTTTGTTCATGAAGTGATTCCCTAAGCCAATGTCTTCGAGAGTTTTACCTAATCTGTATTGCAGAAGATTTAGATTGTCTGTTTTAATAATTAGGTCACTTATCCACTTTGATTTTAGCTTAGTACACAGTGAAAGAGTTAGATCTAGTTTTAGTCTTTGGCAAGTTAAAGTCCAGTTTTTCCAGCACCATTTTTTAAAGAGGCTATCTTTCCTCCATTGAGGATTTTTGGCTCCTTTGTCAAAGATGAGGTTGCTCAGTGTATCTGGAGTAGTGTCTGGATCTTCTAGTCTACTCCATTGATCCTCACGTCTGTTATTTTGCCAGTACCATGCAGTTTTTTTTATCACGGTGGCTTTATAGTATACTTTCAGGTTCAGAGTTCTAACACCCCCCACCATGTCCCTGTTTCTTAGAATTGCTTTGTCTATTCTAGGTCTTTTGTGATTCCAGATGAAAGTTTGGATTTTTTCTCTAGATCTGTGAAATATGCTGTTGGAATTTCAATTGGGATTGCATTGAATCTGTATGGTAGTTTTGGGAGTATAGCCATTTTGACAATATTGATTCTTCCTACCCAGGAGCAAGGTATGTCTTTCCATTTTTTTATATCATCTTCTATCTCCTTTTTCAGAGTGCTATAAGTTTTCAGAGTAGAAGTCTTTCACTTCCTTTGTTAGATTGATTCCCAGATATATATATTTTTGGTTGCTATTGTGAAAGGGACTGAGTCACCAATTTCTACCTCAGTGGGTCTACTGTTTGTGTATACAAAGGCTATTGATTTTTGAAGATTGACCTTGTAACCAGCTACACAGTTAAATTTGGCAATTAGGTCCAACAGTTTTTTAATAGAGTTTTTAGAATCCTCTAGATAGAGTATCATGTCATCAGCAAATAATGACATTTTAACTTCTTCTTTTCCTATCTTTCTTCCTTTTATTTCTTTCTCTTGCCTAATTGCTATGGCTAATATTTCAAGAACTATATTGAACAGAGTGGTGAGAGAGGACATCCTTGTCTTATTCCTGATCTTAGTGTGAAAGGTTTCAATTTTTGACCATTTAGTATGATGCTGGCTGATGGTTTCTCATAGATAGCTTTTATTAGTTTGAGATACAGACCATCTATTCCGATCTTGGGTAGGGTTTTGAACATAAATGGGTATTGTATTTTGTCAAACGCTTGTTCTGTATCAATTGAGATGGCCAGGTGGTTTCTGTCCTTGAACCTGTTAATATAGTGTATAACATTTATTGATTTATGTATGTTGAACCATCCTTGCAACCCTGGGATGAATCCAACTTGATCAGGGTGTGTAATCTTTTTGATAATTCTCTGTATTCTTTTAGCCAGTGTCTTATTGAGGATTTTTGCATCGATGTTCATTAGGGATATTGGCCTGTAGTTCTCTTTTTTGGTTGGGTCTTTCTCTGCTTTTGCAATCAGGGTAATGGTTGCTTCGAGAAATGATTTTGGGACTACTGCTTCCTTTTCAATTTCATTGAAGATTTTAAGAAATAGAGGCACTAACTCTTCTTTAAAAGTTTTATAGAATTCAGCAGTAAAACCATCAGGTCCAGGGCTTTTCTTTGTTGGCAAGTTTTTAATGACATTTTCAATTTCACAGATTGATATTGGGGTATTTAACATTTCTATATCTTCTTTATTCAGCTTTGGGAGTTCATATGTGTCTTGAAATCTATCCATTTCTTCTACATTTTTCATTTTATTAAAGTATAAATTTTCAAATTAGGTGTTAATATCCTCTGGACTTCCTCTGGGTTGGTAGTAATTTCTCCGTTCTCATTCCTAATAGCATAGATATGGGCCTTTTCCTTCCTTTGTTTAATGAGGTTGGCTAAGGGTCTATCAATTTTGTTTATCCTATCAAAGAACCAACCTTCCAATTCACTGATTTTTTGAACCGTTCTCTTGGTTTCTATTGCATTAATTTCTGATCCTTATAGTTTTTTTGCCTAGTGCAAGCTTTGTGTTTGTTTTTCTCCTCTCTTTCTAGTCGCTTGAGGTTCAGCATTAAATTGTTTATTTGAGCTTGCTCCATTTCCTGGATGTAGGCCTTCACTGCTACGAATTTTCCTTGTAAAACTGCGTTTATTGTGTCCCATAAATTTCTATATGTTGTATTGGGCTTATTGTTTAGTTGTAAGAACTGTTCAATTTCTTGTCTACTTTCTTCTGTGACCCATTGGTTGGTCAGCAGAGTGTTGTTCAGTTTCCACATGTTTGTGAGGATCCTGGGCTTTCCTTTACTATTCAGCTCCAATTTCAGGGCACTATGGTCCGACAGTATACAAGGGATAACTTCAACCTCTTTATATTTGCTTAAAGCTGTTCAGTGAACCAACACATGGTCTATTTTGGCGAATGATCCATGAGCAGCTGAGAAGAATGTAAATTCTGACTTTTTGGGGTGAAATACTCTGTAGGCATCTATTAAGTCCATTTGCTGAAGAGTCTGGTTTAGCTCCAGTATTCCCTTATTGACTTTTTGTCCAGTTGATCTGTCTTTTGTGACAGTGGAGTATTGAGGTCTGCTACTATTATTGTATTGGAGCTTATCTGGTTTTTCATGTCCATTAATGTTTGTTTTATATAGTTGGGTGCATTAGAATTCAGAGCATAGATATTTAAGATTATTATTTCTTTCTCTTGAATTTTTCCCTGTACTAAAAGATACTGTCCATCTTTATCTCTATCAGTTTTGGCCTGAAGTCTATTCTGTCTGTAAATAAAATCGCCACTCCTGCTTTCTTGCTGTTTCCTGTCACATAGAGTATTGTTTTCCATGCCTTTACTTTCAGTCCATGGGTTTCTTTCTGAATTAGGTGTGTTTCTTGTATGCAGCAGATTGTAGGATCTTGCTTTTTTACCCACTCTGCCAATCTGTTTCTAATTGTCGTGTTGAGTCCATTGACATTAATGGTTATGATTGATATAGGCAAATTTAGTGCTGTCATGTTTTCCTGTTCTTTGCTCTGTTATTCTACTTTTGCCCTTTTCCCATCAGTTTCTTGTTTGGTCCCATGGTTGACGCCATTAGGTCTCATGGATTTATAACTTTCCTTATTTTTCTCCAAGATATTCTTTAGAATGTTTTAGAGCACAGGTTTTGTGTTTGTGAAGTTTTTCAGGTGTTCTTTTTCATGGAAGTATCTTATTTCCCCATCAATTTTGAAGGTTAGTTTTGCAGGAGACATCAGTCTGGGTTGGAAGTTGTTTTCCTTTAGGGCTTGAAACACTTCACTCCAGGCTCTTCTTGCATTGAGTGTTTAAGTTCAGAAGTCCGCTATGATCCTGATGGGCTTCCCTTGGAATGTAACTGTTTTCTTTTCTTTGGCTGCTTTCAGTATTTCATTCTTTTTTTGGATATCTGGAACTTTTATAATTATATGCCTAGGTGTAGATTTTTTCATGCCATGGGTATGTGGAGTTCTGTACGCTTCATATATTGTATGTCCAATTCTTTTCCTTTTCCTGTGAAGTTTTTGCCATTATCTCTGTGAATAGTTTTTTAATGGCTTTAGCACTCTCTTCTGCTTCCTCAGTGACTCCAATAAATCTTATGTTATTCTTCTTTGAATCATCTAGGAGCTGTTGGATTGATTTTTCATTATCCCTTGCTTTTTTTCATAGTTATGCCTTTCCCATTCATTGGTTGAGATCCTGTCTTTTAGGCCTGAAATTTGGTCTTCTGCCATATTCATTCTATTGCATAAACTTTCATTTTCTTTCTTAATTTCTTGGACTTCTGCTTGTAGGTGTTTAAAAGGTTCCATTGCTTTTTCTATCTTGGATTCTATCAACTGGATGATTTCCTCTTTAGTTTTATTAATCATATTGTTAACTGTGTCCAATATCCTTGCTTTCATCTCAGAGATCAGTTCTGATTTCCATTTTACTAGATCTGCTTTGGTTACCATTTCTGAGGACCCTGGAGACTGGGCTTCACACTTCTCTATTTCCCTTCCCCCTGTGTTACCTTGAGGTGAGGATCTTTGTATCTGAGACTTTGAATGTTTCCTCACCTGTGAGTTTTTGTCGTTGCTATTGTTTTTGGCTTCATATCTTCCCTGTTTTCTGGCAATGTTTATTGCAAGTCTCTTTCTTCCTAATATTTTGGAACCTTAAAATATCAGTGTTTCCTGAGTTGTTCATTAAAGTCTGTATTGGGACCTAAAGAAAAACCCATAGTTCTGGCATACCATATGAGGCACTCAAACAATATGGTCAGAACACCTTCTCCTGTCTGCTTAGAGGCAGGAAGACTCTGGCTCCTGCACTACTACAATGGCGCTGCCTGAGGTTCTAATAGACCCACCTACTCACCAATACAGAGTCCCTGGGCTCACTTGTGCAGTCAGCCTGTAGGCCAGTAGGCTGTAGGCTCTGTGCAGCTGCAGTGGTACTGGATGACATTCCAACAGGCCACCTATTTCTCAATACAGAGTCCCTGATGTGTTTCTGCAGTTGACGTGGAGAAAGTCAGACTCTGGGCTTTCTTGGCTGCAATGGCGCGGGCTGCCTATTCTCCGCCTCTGCCCTCTGTTATACTCAGTCCCTTGGCGCTCTTCTGGCTTGGGCCTGGAGGCCACCAAGCTTCAATACAGCCGCGAATGCAATGTTGTCAACCGCCGCCTCCACAGTGCCGCTCGCTCTTATACTCAGTCCCTGGGTGCCCTTCCGGTTTGGGCTTGGAGGCCAGCGAACTCCAACCCTAGCACGAGTGTAATGGCACCAAGCACCCTCTCTACAGCACTGCTCACTCTTCAGGTGTAGGCCTGGAGGCCAGGAAGCTCCAACGCCAGCTTCTACTGGTCTTATATTGAACTTACTGATCATTTGAAAAACTTACAATTTATTCATAGTCTACTAATCAGAAAATACACCCTTATCAGCTTCTTACATATACTTGAAAAGAAAAAGTTGTTTAAACTCTATTTTGTCTATTTACCTATTATATAAAGACACATATACAAGTCAGGCAGACAGTTATTTTAAGTGTTTTATAACTTGGCTTCCTAAAAGAAGCAGCCTGACTACAAAAGATTCTAAAGTAAACTCCCAGTCAGATGGAAAGAGGCTTGAGGGGAGCTTTCATCTCACTAGCATAGAAAGTCCAAGTAAAGTTCAAGCCATTAAAACATTTTAAAAATTATCACATAGCACTCTACAAGTTCATAGTCAAATCATTTTTAGATCTATTACCTATGAGCAACATTTTTGTCTACATAAATGATGGAACCCATGCTTTAGGAGAGACAAGGTTTGGATAGTTTCTTACTCTATCAGAGAGCACCTGTTCATATAGGCCATGCAGGATCCTATCTTGCTGGTAAAAAGGAAAGAAGTACAACCTTATAGCTCAACTCATAACCGAGGCTTATGAAAGGGTTCTGTCGGCATCATTCAGAGTCCTCCGAGACAGAGGACATCTGATGATTACCAACAGGTTTTGCCTTTCACCTCATTGAGGAGTTTTAGGTAGGAACAGAATGTAGAGCTTCTCTCTTGATTACCCAGGTGGGCGATCGGGAGCCAGTTTTCTCTGGGGAACCTTCAGAACCCACCAAAGAGTCACCTTGGCCAGGGACCATCAGTTGTTGCCTCAGTTTCCACTGGCTCCATGCAGTCAAGAGATTGGTCTGCAAAAGGAATCTAGTTGCTTATCTGGTCAACATTCCACCTGTGATTGCCAGTGGGGATTCACCAGAGGGCAACTGGAGAAACCTGCCCTCTGCTTTAAGAGTGGCAGCCCCCCTGATGGCATTTAATGGCTGGTAGAGTGACCACTGTTTGTTTAATATTCTATAAGGGACAGATAAAAGCCTGATGAGATCTATTTTACAACATTTTAAGAAGCACAGTACAAACAACTTGTGTAGCAGAGAATAAACATAATTTTAATTAAGGACAATGTACCATAAAATAAATAAGCACTTTGCAAACCTTTAAAGCATACAAGTTAGAATTAAACATCTTTGAAACAAATATTAAAACAAGAACCAACTCTGCAGAAGAAAATCTAAAATTTGTAGAGAAAAGACCAATCTTCCTAAAATCTTTCAGAGAAAAAAAACTCTTACCTCCGTCCAGTATGTCTCATTGGGGCCTCCAACATGACACAGGAGAACAAGGCCTGGCTCACCTCTAAAACACATGACTTCGTCTTCCCAAAATTTAGGAATAAATTTTAGGAACAACTGACAGAGGTTTGAGGAGAAAAAGTTTTATTGGATAGAAAGAGAGGGAAAGAGAGAGAAAGGGCTTCTGTCTAAGAGAGACAGAAAGAGGAAGCTGGAAATGTGGGTAACTCAAGGTCATCTTTTTTCTAGGGAGTATTTAAGGGCTAAAGACCACGAGGTGGGATGGGTTGAAAGTAAGGGCTTCCAATAAAATTCAAGGAGATGGAATCTTGATCAAATGGGGTCCAATGAGAAGTTAAGGCATACAGGGTCCCTCCCCCATCGGCAGGCTCTTCCAGATGGGCCAAATTCTTGACACTTTACCCCAGGGTTTTTAAATTACTACATTCCTGGGAGGGATGGACCCATAATGAAGTAAGTGGTGAGGAGAATTATGGAGACCCATAATTCTCCATTTGACTTGATTATAAGGCTTTAATTGATCACTGATGTTTTTGGTAACAGTCTCCCTTCTTGCGAATTTTCTCCAAGGGCCTGCCCCATCTGTCTGCCTACTATTTTTACCTATAATGCCCTGACTGCTTCTCTATCCTCACTGCTGTGGCAGTGCTGAAGCTCAGAGCCTCAGAGAGAGTCTGTGAGCTTTGTTGTTGGAGGAGGAAGGGGGAGGAGAAGTGCCCAGCCTCATGGGAGGTTCTGTGGTTCACTCTTGAGGACAAATCTCAAAGGCTTGATGGCATCTTATGGCCAAGGAAATCTTGATAAATCAGTCTGAGTTGGTGCCAGTTAGATATGGTGGCCCTTGCTTTTTATTTGCATACTTTTTTGTTGTTGTTTGGAGCTTAACTTTATGTAAATTAAGTCTGCAACACTGGCTACTAGACCATAAGCACTTGTGCCATAAAAAAAACTGCTGGTGACGTCTTTCTCTCGATGCTGCATATAGTGTCTGGCCCTCAGAAAGTACATTTTTAATAATGCTGGCTGTCAGTGGCCTTGCTGCAATTGGTTTAAGTACATGACTGCATTAACTATATCAATTAAGGTCTTTTGTCACAATCAAAAGAAATTATAGATTCCCTTATGGTGAGAGGGAGACGCATTTGTTAGAATGATACGAGATGCACATCAGAAAACCGTTGTGCAGGTTTAGGAATGGAGGGCCCAAGAGAATTGCATGGATGTACACAGCAGGGGCGAATCAGCTGTGATTTCAGGGTGTCCCCATCAGCAGAATCAAATTCAACTGTTCTCTCTCCCAGTGTTGCTTCTCCACCAAAGTTCAGATTTGAAGAGAAGCCCACTGGGTTAGGCCCCAGTTGGTTAGGGGAGGAGGGAGTATTGCTTCTTACTTCAGTCACACATTTTGGTGGCTTCAAGCAAAACAAATTTATTGTTTATAACTTTCAAGGCCAGGAGCCGGAAACAGGTGTGAACCATGGTACAGCAAGGAGTCTGTCACATTTCTGGGGAGTCCATGGTGGAGTCCATGTTTTTCTCCAGCTGCTTGGACCTCTTGGCCCTGACTGCATTCTGGCTGTGAAGCCAGCAATCAGATCCTTCCAGGCAGCTCACTGCTGTCTGGTCTTCTCCTCTGACATCCCTGCCTCTCCCTTCCACTCATAAACACCTTTGTGATCCCATCAGGCTGCCCACATAGCATCAGCTGGCTGTCAGCTAACTAGCACTTTTATTTCCATCCACATGCTTTTTCCCTGGTCATTTCACATACCAGCACACTTGGGGGATCGGAACAAGGATATCTGGGGTGAATGTAAGTATGCCTTCCATAGATAAGGACTGTCCTGCAACGTTCATGTGACACAGGACGGTTAAGTCCATTGGGGATGATTAATGTTCATTTACCAAAAACTGCTCAGACTATTCAGTCTTCCCCTGTGCACCGAGTCCCACCATGTCCACTGTGGGCTCTAAAGGAAGAGATCTTGGGTGTCTGAGCTACCATTTCTTTGTAACTCCTCACCACGTACTTCAGAAGCTCCTGGAATAATCACTGGCCAAGTCTGCCAGGTCACTAAGGTGAAGTTCACGTTTACTCTGCACAGTCCCTGAACTGTAGGCAAATTGTGTTCTTATCAGCTTAGCAAACACTTAGAACAGCTTAGCACACCACAATAAAAGAACCTAGAGGTTTTTAGTCAGTTTTTTTCCCAAGGATCTATTGAGTTTCTTAACTGGCCCTGAGAAAGAATATATTTGTCCCAACTGCTATTTCTTCCTTAAGATTTCACTAGCAGTAAGTGGAAACAGATGCAGTATCATAGATTACAAATAGATGTCCATCAAAATTCAATGGATGAATTATCTCTTTTGCAAAATCTGTGGTGTCAGATTCAGCCCCACACAAAAGCAGGAAAAAACAGCAAAGCAGCAAGAAATGCTAGGCTTTCACTGTTAGTAGAGAAGATGTATGTCTTACGTGGAGTTGCTCCAGGACAATCCCAAGACTGCTAAATTTGGAGAGTAATTGGAGAAGGCTGGGACCAAACTTACAAGGTCATTCGGAAGACCAGGAGTAAAGCAAGCCAGGGAGAAATATGCTTAAATGGTGTCATCTGTCATTATTTCATCTTTCACTTACTTTTTGAAATAATTCTTTTTCTGGATCATTTAACCCTCTTGGGTAAGCAAGTGTTTCTTATTACACATAGGAAGTTTGTTTGGTGCCAAGTACTTTATTTCACATCACTGTGCAGAGTGCAGGATTGGAAGCACACGCCAGGCATTACAGTACGTATCTGAGAGCCAGAACCTATGATTTTCTTCTCGGCTCTGTGAAAGACTCCGGGTGTGACCTTGGACGTATGACTTCATTCCTTCATGCTCATTAGCTTCTCACTTACACAGTGTCTCTGCAGAGCCCTTGTTCTCCCTCGGCCACTCAAGAGCTACCATGTGCTTCTGTACTTTCCATCCTGTGCCAGGAAGAAATGTCGAATGGCTCTTATTTTAGAGGGGTCTAGAAATGATGCAGGAAAATTGAAATTGCAGTGAGTTACACCAACAAATACATTTTTAATATTTAAAGGTGGCATTTTCATTTTGCATTTGATGGAAACTTAATGTCTCTCAAGTCACAGACATAGATAGAGGACAGTTTTGCCACAGACAGGCAGACTTACCATTGTCACCCATTTCATGAATCAGTCCCTTCATTTTTCAGTAGGCAGTTGTCTAATTGCAGTGGAATCCTGTTTTCTAGATTTACTCATCAGTTTGACTAGTGTAATCTGTTTAAATTTTAAATTAGTAGTTTTCTTGGTGTCCAGCATAAGCTTCATAGTGTTAGGTCTCTCTGTCTGTAAAATAGTGCATGTTGGAGATAACTGAGTTTGGTTCCTGTCTGTCACATGGCAGCCTCTTGAGGTCTCCCACAGCAGAGCTGAGTCACCATTTTGTGATCATGTTAGACACCTGGTGCAGGTGTTCGGTCCTGAGTCACTGTGTAGGAATTCTAACAGCTTGACTGATCCAAGTGCTTGTGCTGTAAGATGTAAATTTAAGTATAAAAAATGCAGTATTTAACATTTCTGTCAGAACATATATAATGATTAAATCATGACTTGTGCCTTATGGTGTCTTCTTGAAAATAAAACTTACAAATTAATATTTGATGGGTGTTCATCTTCCTGTTCTGTTCAATTTCCTCAGTGTACCAATGGAATTTTAATCCTCTGTTCAAAGTTCAGAGATCTGCTCTACTTTTAAAAATAGCTAATTGAGAGACATTTTTTCTCAATTGTGCAAATTATATGTGTGGTACACAGAAATTAGATAATGATTTCCCAATAAGATGATGCGTAGATTGGTTATTCTAAATTGAAATGCAGTCGCTTGTACCATTTAAATTCAGCATCATTTGTGGAGCAATTACCATTCCATCAGCTCAGCCTCTGCCTGCCTCGCCTCCTGTGGGTACTGCTCCATCGCCGGGCAGCAGAGGCAGGAGCCCAAGAAACAAAGGAGGCTTAGCACCCACACTGTTCTTCGGTGGAATCACTGACATCACTAAATGCCAGTAGCCACTTGTTTCTTAATTAAGTTAATAAACGACTAATTGATCCAGTAAGTAAATGATTCCAAGCAAAACAAATGCTCGTGCAGTAAAAAAGTAAATAAAAAAGAACATCTAAACCATCACATAGCAGACGGTTTCAGTAAACTAGCTTTCAACATGATCAGTGAATGTGCTACTCATTCTTTCAATCTCTCATTCTTTTCTTCATTTGGCAAAGAGACTTTTTTTGGTCAAAACTCTTAGCCAAGAGGTTGAGTCAATTCAGCAGGAGAGATGAACTCCATGAATGATGCGTGCATGTTGTGTTTCCTTGACCATAATTGTGTTTACTAGTCATGTGGAACCTAAGTCATATCTTTAAATGTGGGTCTGCTGTGAAGAGGGCCACAGTTTGTTCTTGCTGCCCCACATTGCTTTGCAGCAATGTCTTTCTTTCCTTCCTTCTTTCTTTCTTTCTTATTCACTTTGTTGTTCAGCCTGACCCTAAGTTCACTGTGCAGCCCAGGAAAGCCTTGAACTCACAGCAATCCTCCTGCCTCTGCTTCCTGAGTGCTGGGATTACAGGTATAAACCACCACACCCAGCATTGTTGTATGTGGTTACTGGGAATCAAACTCAGGACCTTGAGCATGGAAGGCAGATGCCAGAACCACTGAGCTAAATCCCCTGGCCCTGCAGCATATGTCTTTCATGTAAGGGAGGAATCCAAGACCCCTGCAGAGCATTTCAGGAAGTGTCCCTCTAATGTTTGTCATTTTTCCTTTGTCCTTTACAGTCATCTCATCTACAGTTAATTTCACAGCATTTCTAATACCTCATCTTAATGGAGCTTCACAGCAAAACAAATACCCTTGTTATTTTCTTTTAAATGTTTTTTATTAGCACCTATTTATTATACAGGATAATAGATATTTTGGCATATCTGGATGTGTGTACTTTATAGCATACGTGTTTCTATATTCTCATATGCTCCCTCTCCCTTTAATCGTAAACATGGTGCTGGAAATATGGAGAAGTTTAGCCAGGTCCTAGTCTCTTATTCTGCATTAAAATCATTTCACAATGGATCAAAACCTATATATAAAACCTGACAGTCTGAAACTGCTAGAAGCCAATGTAACACTTGAAACTGCAGGCAAAGATTTCCTGAAGACTCAACTAACAGAGGAAAAATAACAAAAATCAACAAAGACTCTATAAAATGAAGAAAGTTCTGTACAGAAATGGAAGTAGTGAACTGAGTAGGAGAAAATGTTTAGCAGCTACACTCTGACAGAGGTTTGACATCTAGAATATTAAAAAAAAAAACTCAGAGAAATCACCCTCTTATTTTTTGATGTCACTGGTTTACATATATTTCCCTATAAAAGTTTAATTATAACTTAAACTTGGAGTGAGCGAGTGTGGAAACAATACAACTATTCTCTGGTAATTTTCCACTTATTCAGTCAGAGCAGGAGGTTCCAGGTTGCTAGGAAGTGTTCAGCTGGCCGCAGGTGCTGGAAGGTGGTCTTTGGGGTTACGCCATGGGATTCATTGAGAAAGCTTCTAGCACTTGTTGGTCTTTCAAGTAGGAACTGGAACACCAGTTCTACCTATGAATGTACCATCTTTACAACAAAAATTTACACTTATGATCTGGACCTGGAATATTCTGAGTTAAATGAGCTACTGTTTAAATTAACGAACAATGTTGTCTTCTGCTGCATTGTGGGATTGCAGTGCAGAGTCGACTAAGAAAGATATGTCATGGTTCTGCCATCTGCTCCCTCAGAGAGGATGGTTCTGTGTGGGTCAGTTTCAGGATGTGGAAAGGAAGCAACTATGGAAATGCAGCTTCAAATCATTGTCTTAACTAAGTCCAGATTAACGAAGACCATAGAACAGGGCCTCGTCTGTAGTAAGTTTACAGTTATGGTTATACTTGTACAAAATACTTGTTCCATTGCCACTTAAAGCTTTAAATATACCTTTACAGCTTTTGCCTCCTTGACAAAACTACTCATGTAAAGATAATAATATTCTTTAATTTATCTGGTAAAACTGGCATGAAACTAGTATGTATTTTAATTGTTTTTTCATAAAACATATAGAAATTATTTGATTAGAGAAAAAGTAAATATAAGAAAAATGTTTATGATTGAATGCTTATTGTTCTAATCTATTCCGTATGTCTACAGGGCTTACATAATTGAGGTTATCAAAGAAACATATTGACTTTTAAGCATTGTTACTCATAAACAGTCATATTACAAAACAAATTTTATTCTCAAAAGTTTGTTCTAGTGCTTTCAGTAAACTCTTGCTAGTAAATATGTTTCACACTGGAAATGATTTAAAACATTTGTTTTCTATTTTCTATAAAACTTGTAACTGAAATTTCATCTATCAATCATCTTTTAAAAATAGGGAAAGTTTACCAACTCAGCAGAGACAGGAAAAGCTGGATAACCATAAGTTCACTCTTGGACGTTTCTCTCCAGGAAGATAATGCCAAAATATTTCCATGTGACATAGAAGTACTTCATGCTTAATTTGCACAAATTTTGTTTTGAAGTTTTAGAGGTAAAGCTTGAGCATAAAGCCATAATTTCTTCTTCTAAAATTTGTGCTTATTTTAAATTTGTTTTGTGTAATTGATCACATTCTGGGATACCTTGATAACAACCAAATGTTAAAATATTTGATGGCCTGGGATTTAGCTCAGTGGTTCCAATGCCTGCCTTGCAAGTGCACAGGGCCCAGGTCCAATCCCCCAGTAACCCCATAGAACAATGCTGGGCATGGAGACTCACGCCCACCAGCAATCAGAACTACATACCACAGTGATGAGTTTGGTGGCTCATGGCTGGAATCCCAGCACTTGGGAGGCAGAGGCAGGAGAATTGCTGTGAGTTCAAGGCTGAGCTCAAGGCCAGCCAGAGCTACAAAAGTGAGACCCTAAAATATTTGAAATTTCATTTAGCAATAATTTTTGTATCAGAGAGTGGTGATGACTGATTACTGAGGAATTGTAAATACTCTAAGAAAAAGTGAAAAAGTATGTAGATGGGAGAAGCACAAAGGTGGAAGGAGAGTTTTCCCAAATGAAGACAAATTTAATAATACTTTTAAAATACAGGAGGAAAGTGATACAAAATACATTTAAATGTTACTGTTTTAAAATAGAACATAGTGTCATAGAACTGTTTTCTTATATCTAAGATTTAAAATGTGGTATGAACACATAAAATAATTTTAAACATACAGAGAAATTGCTTTTCTAATATCTTTGCTGAAATTTGCCTTTAGGATTATGATTAATCTTAGTCTCTCAGAAAAGTATGTATTTCACAACACATTAGAAAAATATTATATGTTAGTTACCAGAGGCATAAGGAAGGAACTGAACAGGGTGAGAGGAGATATCAAAGGACATGATGTTTCAGGCAAACAGGAGTAATATGCTAGAGTAAACTATTGTGTAGGCTGTTGGCTATCCCATGCAGAGACCGCCAAAGGAAAGGAGGCCCACCTGGGCAGTGTACCAGACAAATAAATGTCTGGAAACTCACGGTCACCACTTTGAGCACCTTTTGCAATTGTAGAAGCCAAAGTTAACTTGAATTAATCTCATAATGCCTCCATATATTTAGTATTACAATATTTATACAATCTTTAATTTTTCTGAGGTATATAATTTGGTGTGCTTGGTATATTAATGCATTATATATTTCCAGTAGTTTCAGCACAAAACAGTATGTATGTGAGATGATGAATATATAATCATTATTTCTCGTATAAAAGTAATTTATAAAAATATTGACATGGTAACTAAAAGAAATAGAATCTTAATTCATGCTCTCAAAGTGAATTTCTATTTTATAGCAAAAGGATTTATCTATATTTTTAAAATCACGTTTGCTTGAAACTACTATGGATTGTTATGAAATAAAATTTTAAATGTAAAAGAAGTATTATATCTAAACATTGACAATCCTGGGTGCTAATCAAAATAAAACATGACATAAATTTGAAATTTCAGCTTAAAATGCTCCCCCACTGCTCACTGCCCTTCTGAGACAAGGCCTATTATTTTTTTCTCTTTGTTGTTTTTTTTTTTTTTTTTTCATTTTTTGAAATAAAACTAACTAGTAGTCCCTTATTACATGTATTGTGAGGGCCAAAAATTTTTATCTGTAATTGCAGCAAAATGTATAAAGTGCTTCTAGGGAAACAAAAGAGCACTCAGGTGACAAGTCACAGAGGGAAGGATGACTTGTATTGGAATCCACGTTGTCTGATGGATTTGTCATTTTAAAATGTGAGTGTATTCAAAAGAAACCAATAGTTACATTTTAACTAGCATCAGAAATTGAGGTGATTATTCATGGCTGTGTTTGCCAAAGGGCATGAAAATTGGCATCATATTATGTTGGCAGAGCGCCCACTGGGAAGGCTTCGGGCAATATGGCAGCAGATGTCACTGCTCAGCTGCCGTGATCTTAGATGCAGTAATTCACTTCTCGGAATCTGTCCTGAAGTGATCCACATATACACACAGACAGGGTCACAGAGCAGTGCTCATGCTAACAGCTTTGTAGGAGCCAGAAAGAGAAAACTGTAGGTCAGTGCATTTATAGAGTTAAATAGAGGAAATATGATATATCAGTAAGATGGAATACTATGTGTACATAAAGCATGAAAAACCCATACATTCTGAACTTCAGTATTCTGCAAAACAGGGATATGAAAAAGTGGATAGATAGCTAGATAGAAAGATAATCTTATGTTATTATAAATATATGCAGTTGTGTGTATGTATATGTGTGTGAATATTCAACATATATATAATTATGTAAATGTATGAGGACAGACAGAATATTCCCAATAATGTAACTGTTGAAAAACTTGTCTGAATATTGTTTGTATTGTCTTATAGCTTTAGTATTTGATAATCAATATTTCATTTATATAACCTAATAATAATTTAATGATATTATTTTACCAGTGTAACATGTTATAGTTATATCTTCTTTAATTTGGTTTAACATATTATTCTTAAAACATTTAGTTTATGCACAGATTCTTTTTACATCATCAGTAATGTTTCATGCAATTTTAAATTTTCTGTTATCTTTTTCATTCAGATCACAAGGACATAGTAGTTAGAAGTTTTTCTTTAATTTTTCTGTACATCTGTATTAACTTCATTTTTGCAATAATTTTTATTTATAGTATTGGATTTATAGAATCCTTAAATCACTTTGCTTTCTATTTCCAGATCTTATTCATAAATACAAATACAAAAATGTTAGCACATAAAGGCAGGCTTTTCCTGTACATTATTCTTGAGAAAATTCACAAAGAATAGTAGAGAAAATGATTAGTATTGGTGAAGCTATAAGCTCATCAACAAGATGTGTGTATAAATCACTTCTGAATTACCTTTGATTATTTCCCTAGGTGGAGATTGCAGGAACACATTTAAGTGGTGTGCCTCTTTAATTGCTTCATATGATGAGGCTGTTTGCTTAAATTCTACCCCAAACAGGCAAGTGCAGCATGTGTGTGATCTGAATTTCATCATATCTAGAAGTTAAGAAATGCATTCTGATTTTTAAGGATGTATGGTTGCAATACAGTTCTGAATGGTAGTATAATACATGGTGTGTTACTATTGTTCATTTATCATTAACTATTGATTATAACCTAATGGGTGAGATAATTGAAAAAATATTTCACAAAAGACAATTTTTAAATTCAGTTGTAAACTAATGTCGTAATGTCACCAAGTATGCTAGCATCTCCAAAGTACAATAACAATGGGAATTAATATTTGTGAATGTGACACAGGCCTTGAGGAGAACAGGTTCCCTGTACAGATTCCAGGACAGTATTCTCCAGTAAACAAGCAATAAGACCACAATCTTTTTGACTTTAGGTTTGACATATTTGCTACCACAGGATTCTAATGCCTTAGAGCAAAAGAAAATACTTACAAACCACCCAGAACACAATTTATTTTCTAAGATAAATTCATACTAGCACATCTTTTTTTTTTCTTTTTTGCTGTAAAGTTTTTGTAAATATGCCCTATAATATACTCTTGGTGTTTATCTGGGATGGGCTGGGTGTGCCATAGTAGCAAACGATATCAAAATCTGAGTAGCTTAATCCAAGCAAAGTATATTTCATCACAATGCAGCAGTTTTCCTTACTGTGTAGTTCCTTATGCCTCTGCCACCCTAATATGAAGTACAGGGTTTCCCAAAGTAAGGAAGGAACAAAAGGGACAGAGAGTGGAGAACCACTGGCCCAGTGTTTCAAGTGGCAACATTCAATCATAATTCATTGGAGAAAATAAGAAAAGCAAGACTGATCTTAATTAAGTGTTTTCCTACGTACAAAGGAAAAATGGAAAACTACTGAGTGGTTTTAACATTAGGAAGATAGAATTATGCCAGCCCACCTTGAGCTGGGCCCTTAGCAAGAGTACAGAGGTACTGGGAAAGACTGGCAAGAAAATCACATGTTGGAAGACCAGATGGAATATGCAAATAGAAGAAGAAATTAAAAGGACTTGCCAAGAGAATGTGGCAAAAATACTGCCAGATAATTGGGAATTATAACAGTTAAAACCTGAATGTACAAGTATATGATTTTAAATAATGATGTACAATATATAAATAAGATTAGGTCATCACATGATATTAAAACATTTTGTCCTTATCACCAATTGCATATGAGACTATTACTGCTTTATGCATATTTTATGAAAATTATAGACAAAATTCATCTAATTTAACAGGAAAATATAAAATACAAAAATAACACGCTAAACTTCAGTAATAATATGAAATTCTTAATCAAAGACATGTCTGTGTTCACTATTTAGTAAAATACCTTTACATTTTTGAAACTCTTAGACAAAGTATATTGTAAATCAGAATTATTTTCATGCATATCATTACTAGTGCATTGTTTTCCATGATTTCTTGATAGCATGTTAACTTTTCTTGGAGATGATTGTCTATAAGCAACCAGAGTGTGTGCTAAATTATAAACTCTGGCAAACATAAAAATGAGTCTGGGGTTGGGGAGCAAAGCTTCTGCATGACTACATGTGGTTCAATTTCAAGGGCTCTGAAGGACAGACCATCATGGGGTCACTGGTATGTGCGCAGTAGAGAATGAACCCAAAACTACAGGAAGGTCTCCACTGCGATCACTCTAAGTTAAACTTGACCATGGCCACGATGTTCATCATTAGCTACGTAGTACTGTAAGACACAGTGCCCTGCAACTTGGTGCCTTAAACTGGTGGCTATCGCATGGTGTCTGTTGCTCAGAAATTCAGGAGCAGCTTGCCTATGTGTGTCTGGATCGATATTTCCTACAGAGTTTCAGAAAAGGTGACATTTGAAGGCATGTCTGGGCAAGATTCGCTCCCACCATGGCCCGTTCATTCAAGGAACTATCAAAGTATATGATGAATGCTGAAGTTTAGAAAAAATTTTAAAAGTAAAAGCTATTTGCCATGAATCCACCTTAAAAATATTTTCTTTCAGTTCAGACATGCTTGTCTCTTTGTTCTCACCACTTCTTGAAACAGTTCTGAAAGTCTGCTTATATCAGTGTCTTTAGCAAGTGTGATCATAATATCGGACAACATTGCTGCCCAAGTCCATCTGCAGGAAATTCAGGCTAGTTGGCATGTTACTAGATCTGACACCATGGAATTCCCGCGTGTTGCCCAACGTCAAAATGACCATGAATGTTTCTAATGAGATAGATGTGTTGAATTACTTTAGGATATCACAGTGTAGACACCCACTAAAGAGAACCTCCAGAACCGCTTCAGAAAATGGCAAGAAGTCTGAGTGCGATGTGTTTAAAGTGAAGGGGAATATTTAGGTTCATAAAGGCTATGTGTCTTTTACTGTAATACTTCTGTTTTAAACATAACACACAGTGTAATTGTCAACCATATAACATGTGGCTGTGACCTGTAGGTATCAGACCTTTGTGTGAACTTAATGAACGTGCATATGTACATATGAACATATATACATTCATACTGGCACAAAAAAGCTTCCATTGTGTTGCCTTCATGAGTACAAAGTAACCTTATGTCCATATATAATTTAGACCTTAATCTTTAAACAATGCTTACTTTTTTCTTGAAAGCATTTTATAATAGGCAAATGATGACATTTAAGATTTCAAAAAATTTGGTCTGAAAGTAAATATATTCATAAACTATGAAATATGATCAGGCATATTTTCATTTTAAAATTTTTCTTTTAAGGTCAGAAGCACAATTTATATGAAAAATTTCCAAATCAGTTATAGCAACCAAAGTTTTTATAAGATAGTTGAAACTGTTCTATAATTAGATGAAAAGTTCTGGTCTGCATTTTCTCTGCTGTGATGAATTTAAAATATTGGCCAACTGCAGCTATTTATGTGTCAGATGTTGTCCTTGACTTCCTGTGGATAGCCATTCTTGGAGGGAAATGTGGTTGAGCTTCAGTATCTTAAGAAATTGTGAAGTGTCAGATACATATTTGCAATCAAAGGACAAATTGCTATAATTTGAGTGGACACTTTTAAGTGCTGTGAAGTAAGAACATGTTGCGGGCCAGTGTATGGCTGGTGTTGGGGGACTTTCTGTTTAACAGATTGTGACAGCTAAGGTTGGTAATCATGGTGGTTAAATGGCTGTGGGCAGTCTGTAGAACATGGTTTTTTATTATGTAAATCTGTGATTGAGTAGAATAAAATCAGATGGGAAACTATATATTTGTTTGAAATACTGTTAGAGATAGTATTTGGGCAGACAAGTTGTTTATTATTTACAAACTTCAATGCTACTACTCAGGATCTTGCACAGATCTGCATATGAGACAGATTCCATCTGGAGCAGCTGTGTGAAGATCTGTCTTCTGAGACCTTTGATAGTGACACACACACTTGTATTGTCACTTGTTACGTGATGAGCACTTTTTCTGATGTTTCAGCTGAAAGAATGCTCAGCCTATGGGGGGCCCTTTGACTACAGACCATACTAGAACTTCCCACCTCTCTGGGGAGAGGGGTGAGGTATCATGTCTGTTTCAATTTCTGTCCCCCCACTGGTACTGTGATGGGTTTGTGCTCTCAAATACTAGACTTGATTTCTTGGTATGAGAAGTGTTCTGGCAGCTTAGGAAACCCATCAATCTGGATGTAGAAACATAGATGTGTCATCTAGGCAATCTAGGATAGTTATTGATTTCTGAAATGGACCCTGACCTAACTTTCAGTCAGTATATACCTTCACCATCTGTCTTACCATAGCTATTAATTTTGTCCAGACATTTCTACTTTAAGTGTAGACACAGAGACTAACACAAATATATACACCTTTCCCACTTTAATGCCTTGCATATATTATCTAAATTTAGTGATTTGAAAATTTCTAATTTACGGAACTGCGGAGATTTGTAGTACATTTGTGCTCCAGTGATGTTGGAGTATAGTTCCTTGACAGTTTAAAATAGGGCTGACAATGAATTACACAGGTTCTTTAATTTTGACTTACTCTGAAAGCATTACTGATGCCAGCTCAGTTTGCCCACACTGTTCTAGGCACCGAGGTATAAGAATTTTAGGCACCATGAATTTAGGCATCATGAATAAGAATTTTTGAGGTCAATGAATTCATGACTTCATTAAGAAACATAAAATGCAATGGTTCCATAACTCTGTTTATCATTGATTAATAACACTTTTTGTTGCAAGTGACAGAAAATCTATCCCAAATAGCTTAAAGGAAAGAGGGACTATAAACTCATTGGGAAGGGTTCCACTTTTAAAACCATCAAAAGATGTTTTAACGTCCTGTTAGAGGTAAGATCATCACTACTCATGGTGATGAGTGTGTTGCCTGAGGGAAACATCAGGCTGTCAAGGGAAGCATGGGAAGGAAGGGAC
Source organism: Petromus typicus (assembly GCA_004026965.1). Lineage (NCBI taxonomy): Eukaryota > Metazoa > Chordata > Mammalia > Rodentia > Petromuridae > Petromus > Petromus typicus. The sequence continues at coordinate 7,252 of PVIR01017478.1, read as the reverse complement.
TCATGTCTGAAACAGTCAAAGAGAGGAATAAGAAACATGTGAATGAGACTAGGAAGGAGAACGAGGAAGGGAGTAGTGGCCAAGCCATCCTGGGAATGATAGAAATGTGCGTGTAGGAATACTGTGAATGCAAAATTCAGTCAGTGACAGAACCACAGGAAGGGAGCCATGTGCAGGGAACCACAGGAAGCTTATTATACTTTTCAGCATAAAGTATGGGGAAGGGCGGAGTCACCAGGTTTCAGAGTGGAGAATTCAGCCCAGCCCCAGTGTGAACAGCCTCCTACGTCATGCAAAGCCTGTCAAAAGTTATTTTTGTTGTGAATGACTTCCAATCTGCTTTCTTTCCTTTAGTTTAAGGATAGCCATGAGCATATTTAGTGAAATAAAATAGAATTAAAAGTACAGTGCATCAGATGTCACAGTATATCCCTTTTCATAACATTTTATTTCAAAGTCTGTGATTTTTATGTCACTAGATTATGATATAGGATACATTTTCTACCTGAAATAAAATTTGTAGTCCACTGTTCTGCATTCTGAGAGCCACTGAAGTGCATTTAGGAAACAGGAAGGCACAATCAGATTGTTGAGGAAGAAGGTCGCCTCTGCAAATACATACTGAAGAGAATTCATTGTGAGAGGTGGTTATTGCTGAAAGACAGGCAGGTGAGAAAAGCTTTGGAGATTCTTGGTTAGAGACAAGGACTCATGCTGGATTTTATGTATTGTGGAATTCTCACAAAGCCATTTATAACAGATAATGATGTATATGTATGTCAAGTGTGAGGTCTGAGTCATAGGAAACACTTGACTCATAATTCGTGCATTCATTCTCAGACATGCATGGCAGTGTTAGACAGCAGTCACTGGCAAGAAACTATGGGTATAAACTCCTTAAAAACTCTATGTACTCTTTCTCATCATCATCATGATGTGCACCCCCTGGGAATCCACACATGTAGAAAACATCTCATACCATTTTTTTTTGTTTGTTTGTTTTTTGTTTTTTGAGACAGGGTCTCGCTTTGTGGTTCAGGCTGGCCCTGAGCTCAACCTCAAACTCACATCACAATCCTCCTGCCTCTGCCTCCCGAGTGCTGGGATTACAGGCGTGAGCCACCACGCCCGGCACTGTGGTATGTGGTACTGGTTGCTGCTGGGTGTGGGTCTCCACATATTGTTATGTGGTTACCGGGGAATCGAACCCGGGTCCTTGCGCTTGCAAGACAGGCGCCAGAACCACTGAGCTAACTCCCCGGCCCCTCTCATACCATTTTTAAATACTATATTTCCCACTAAAAATGGATCATTTTCTAAAATTAGTTGCATGCTTTGGAACAAAATGTCGCCCAAATGCCATATTTTGGAAATGATTTCATCGTCAGGATTCTAATCCCATTGATGATTTAACCCGTTGATGAATTCATGGTTGACTAGATTTGGGGGAGTAGGGGCTGATTTGGAGACCACCAGTCACTGAGGATGGGCCTTTGATGACACCTGGTCCCTGGCCCCTTCCATTCTCTGGCTTCTCCCCTCGCTCTTTGTCCTGGTTGCCATGTACAAGCAGCTTTTCTCCATCACATCCTTCTGTCCTAACAGATCTGTTCACCACAGGCCTAAGAGTAATGGAGCCAGCTGGCCATGGAGTGAAGCTTCAGGAACTGTGAGCAAAGATAGACCTTTTCTCCTTGAGTTTATCAGTGCCAGACCTTGAGAACTAACACAGTAAACAATTTCAAATTGAAATTCACGAATTCAAAAGTATCGCTAAACTCCAGTTCCTCTTCAAGGGTCTTTGGTAAAGGGCCACTGCCCAGCCCTCTTTCCTTTCAGTGGTTTGAGCCTCTCCTCAGATGTGCTTTGGGTTCAGCCTGTTGCCCACTTTCCTGCTCCTCTCATCACCTCTCATGTGGCATCTTCACTCTGAACCTTTGCTCTCTGCTAGTAAGCTGTGCTGTTAGACTGTCAGGATCCATGCACCCTCCCTCCTTGGGTTCTGTTGGGACCTCGGTTGCAGCTAAGCCCTTGTCAGACCTTTGCATCACAGTCTTGCCCTTTGACTGGCCTCATATCCCCTCTGCTATTGGTTTGGGTTATGAGCTTGGCTGGAACAGGCTCTGGAATAGCAGCCACTCACCGCCTTCTGATGGCTGGTTTTCCAGAAGTTCCACTTTATCAGTAACATATTTGAAAAGATAACTTCTAGACATTGTGTTTGAAAGACTAGATGAAGTAGAAAAGTATCTGAGATACCCTCAGAGGCAATAAACATGGGGAGACCAACTCCACACTTCACGGGGCTCACTCTGCTTCAAACTGGCCGCTTATGGAACTCTCAGTGTGAACACTGCCATCAGACACACTTTGTGTCACAAAGAACATTCATTCAGGGTGGGCTCCAGTCTGTTTGAGCCACTTCCCTCTTCCTTGGTGATTTATAGCTCATCCCCAGCTTCTCAGGTAGAATTCCCGATTCTGAACTCTTGGCTTTGCCTCTGTTAGAGCCCTTGTACTTGCAGGTCCTGGGTACAAGTCATTGCTGCATCATCCTATGCTCACATGGTGCAACTTCATACCTTTGCCGGATTCCATTTGCATATTGCTAGTTGAAGGTATCAAGGTCTGGAAGCCTGTTTGAGTGATTGATGGTTGTGTTTTCAGATCCTGATACTCAGAATACATCATGATCAAACTGAGGCACAAGCCTTAGACTTAATATTTCTGAAAAGCACCTTTTCTTGTGTTCAAATAAATCATTCCAATACCATACAGAGAAATGATCCTAATTCAAAACACATTTTGCTTCTTCTGTTTAGTAAGCAACTATCATTGATTTCTCTCTAATAGTTCATACATTAACTCAACAAATATTTATTAACTAGATGCTGTATTTCAGATACTGAGCAAGGTGTAGCAAGTGGGACATAAATCAAGACAGATTGAGTTTCTGTCAAGATTGTGTTTAGGTTGACAATGATTAATTATTACAGTGTTTTTGTTATGACAAGCACTAATTTTACATTTCTCTTTAAAAGGTAGGGAAGAAGAGTGGATGTATTTTTCAGTGTACAGAGCACATCTAAATGAGATCAATACCATGCTCTCCCCTGACTGTGACATATTAGTGGTGAATATGGAACTGACATTTGTGTGGTTACACAGGAGATATTCAACATTAGTGTTCATATCACTGATCTGTACTCTCTAGGTATCCTCCACATCCTGATATTACAAAAATGATGTTTATGCTTATTCTTACACTGCCCTTAAATGTTACTTGTGGAGAAGATTATACAAATCACATATTTTGAAGACATCAAACTTTTCTAACACTAACATGTTTATGTTCATATATGTATATTAAGTGACAACATTGGGACATTCTCTTAGTCTGTTAACTTCATGTATATTGATGATAGCTTTTGAAACTAATACTTACTACTGGAAGTGAAGGCAAAAGCAAGGAGCATAGCATCAAGTGCAAGGAGCAGACTGTCCTGAAAAAGAAATACATTAGTCATCTTTCCCACTTTTGGGGCCAATACCTGACTCTTACAGCTTAAAGCAGGAAATGTCTTGAGTCACGATTTCAGAGGATTCAGTCCATGGTGGGCTGATTCCAAGACTGGAAATTGTAGCCAGAGACCATGGAGCTGCAAAATGCTTAATTTATGGAAGCCTTTGAGCACAGCACAGGAACAGAGCCAGAAAGGGAGGGGCCAACAATTCAATATAGACCCAAGGACTCAACTTCTTAACCTGCCCGACACACCCAAAAGTGTGCTTTATTAATCTCTTAGGGAGCTTCTGAGCCAATCAGATTAATAGCTAAGCTTAATGGCCACAGATTGGAAAGGCTTTCTTCATCTGCATACGAGAAGGAAAAATGATCCCGTGTATCTACACACAGGATGTGCTGGTCTTGAAAGGTAATATCTGGAGACTCTGGAACTGAAGTCCTCCATTGAAGGCAAAGGAGGAAGTATGAGATTTATAGAAGTCTCTACCAGAAATAGAAAGTTAATAGAATTTTTCTAAAGAAAAGAAAATGGGGAGAGGGAGAGTTCACAGTACAGGATGAGAAATCATCCACCTTTGCATTCCCTGATCCATATCAGGCTCTGATAGGTGCAGGGTGGCACCTCCAGCTCTCCAGATATTATCAGGAAAAAGAGGCACAGGTGATGGATTTGAATGCTACAGTTTGTATAGAAGACTGTTTTCTGATAGAGTTTGGATCTTGGGGTCCCACCCATGGCACATGTTAAAGTCTGCTTTCCGAGTGGGTACATCTTGGGAGGTATTAGAATCTTTAAAGGTGAGTCATAGAAGGAATTGCCCAGGAGACTCTGATATTTTTCTCTTGTTCTTCTGCTTCCTGGCTCATTCACTGAGTGGTTTGTTCCAACACCTTTATCATCCAGCACTCTCAAGTGAGTCCTTAAAACAATAGGTTCATCTTGGACTGGAAGACTAAACAAATCTGTCCTGCAAGTCACTGTGTGAGTGATGTCTGACACTGCTTCCTTCAAATGCTTTTCATAGTTTGACATCTTCTATAGCCTATGCTACCTGGGACTAAAGCTTCATAGAAAGATGATATTAACGAGTTGAGTGTTGGTTAGAGACTAGGACTATTAATGGAACTGTGTTCAGTGATGGCAGTCTTCTATTTTTCCCTGTCCAAATGAAGGAATCACTGGCAAAAGTAGCTGTTAAGCCCCTGAAATATGAACAGTTCAACTAAGGACCTAGCATTTAGTATTAGTGCTTAATTAAAATGTAAATGGCCAGTAGTGGCCAGGAGATTCCAACCTGGACAGCACACAGCTAAGTAATGAAATATAGTTTGAGTGCAGCAGCCCACAAAGATTTGAAAGCTTTGGTGTCTGAAGCAGGTGAGGCCCGTGAGGAGGTTGGGGCAAAGCAGAAGGTTTCATTGATGTCAGAGTAAGGTGGTCCTGCAAGTGGCAATGTGAAGAGGCTGACAGTGAGTGAGTTCAGGGGTCAGAGAGGGCTGGTGCAGCTCAGGAGGAGCAAAGGCTGTGTACTATCTGCAGTAGCTTCTTAACAAATTGGAGGAAAAGGATCAAGTAACTGTCACATGAGATTGCCATCTAACTGGAAGTTAGATGACTCTGAGAGCCTTAGTTATTTTTTTGACAGTAGCCAGAGTCACTTGCTGACAGAAATGGCTCAGCTAAAGTGGAAACAAGTCTGTTTCAAACTAACATAAAAATGATTCTTTTTTCCATATGATAGGTATTGATAGAATGGGACACGTGATATGGTCGCTGAATAGGGAGCAAAAGAAGTTGGCCTTCTGTGCTGCAGATAAAATTCTAGAGTTACTCCATTTGATATCATTGCCCATGTTTGAAAAGAAAATGTTTAGAATATTCTTTTGGATGTTATAAACACTTACTGTGTTGTACATAGAGGTTCAAATAAAAAAGTGGGCTCTTACTATAGGGTAACTGCCTTCTGTCCTACGGTTACCCCGGCCAACCTTTCTAAATTCCTGATTAATTCACGAATGAACGTCATGGTCATTGGTAGGAGTTTTTCTTGTTGCAGGCTTATTTATTTCCTACTGTTGGTACACATCCTTTACTCAGCTTTGAATTGTGCTGATGTGCTTCTTTGAAGCAAGGAAGTTGGGGGGCATTGTGATCTCTGACACTTGTAATTCATTGTAGATGAAGGTGTCATCAAAGAACTGTACAACAAAGCACCACCCTGCCATTGCCATGTCCAGAGACCGCTCTACCCACCTCTGGCTGCAGAAGAATTTGGGGCTTGAAAATAATCAAGCCCTTCTTGTATCTGTGTGCTCAGGATGCCAGAAAAATCCCACCGATTTGGAGGCTTTAATAGAGAAATTATTTCTCCATAGTTTTGATGGTCAGAAGTTCCAAAACAAGGTGTTTTCAGGATGCATTTTCCTAGCATGCAGCTGGCACATTTTTATCTGTCTTCATCTACTGTTTCATGTGCTCTGAGTGCAGAGGGAGAGAGGTCTTTAGTACATCTTCTCCTGTTTATAAGGGCTTGAATCCTGCCCCATCTTGTGACCTATGTCATGTTAATTACCTCCAAGAGGCCCTAACTCAATGGTCATACTGAGAATTTGTGCTGAACTGTAGTTATGAACGTGAGGGACACTATTTATGTACATGACTGCTCTTCACATGTGGGCCCTGTGTATTTGTAGATTATAATGTGATTATACATAGAAAGATATCTTGCAAAGCCATTATGAGATTATATGAAGAATATTACATAAACAGGAGCAAATCCATTGCTCTGAATCAAATCCCATCCTCTAAAGTGTCCACTGAACTACAGATAAAGCAAAATCAAAGAAATGCATTTTTGTATATCAGATGGATAAAAGTATAAGGAAATACTGCTGAGAGAATAACAGAGGTCACCAATGCCATGGTGGGGAAGTGACATCTCCTGACACCATGGGGTGAAATAAGTTGAATCAGCTTGGCAATAAGATAACTTAGCTATCAGAAGTCTGAAAAATACTTATATTCTCGTTCCCTTTCTTATACATCTAGGAATTTGTCTATGGAAAAATATAAATTATAAATAGAAGCAAAATTCCAAATAATTAGATAATGTTGATGCATACAGACTGTGGAATACTAAGTATTCACTATACAATTAAATTATAAAATACTTTCTGTTGATATGAGAAAAAATAATTGTCCAGGAGATACTATTGAGCACTGAAAGTATTATATCTGTTTTTTATGTAAAATTATGCTGAATATGTTACATCAGAAAAAATAAATTACCCAAATCCCAGTCATAGAAAATAATCTTATCTGAGATGGCAGAAATATTGGTGATTTCTCTTCCTTTATCAGTTTTATTTTTCTTTATTTCTCTGTATTTTTCCAGGTATCCTGGGCTTAGCTCACATAAATACTAACTTTTTTATGGATGAGGCTCTAATTGAGATGAAGATACCTGCCATCTTAGCAGAGTCTATAGAAAGCTTTTTCCTCTTCAAGTGAGGTGCTAAGGGGCTCAGATGTGGCTGCCGGTGCATCTCTTCCATCCCTACTGTGTGCTGCAGGCTGAGAAAACTGTGAGTGGAAGGTGACAGTCCTCAGTGTCCAGACACAGTGATGGCCAGGGGTTAAAGTCAAGCTGGAGGTTAAAAAGTATAAACCAGGGAAACTATTCCAACTCATTTGCAGTCAAGCATGGATATCGCATTAGGTAGCTG
>PVIR01017477.1:0-34870 GCA_004026965.1 Petromus typicus | reverse complement strand
GGGAGGCAGAGGCAGGAGGATTGTGATGTGAGTTTGAGGCTGAGCTCAGGGCCAGCCTGAACCACAAAGTGAGACCCTGTCTCAAAAAACCTAAAAAAAAAAAAAAAGAAAAAGAAAAAAAGAGAAATGAACATCCAAGGAGAACAGATGTTTTTGCCCCAGCCCTGGGACTGCACTGCCTGGTTCCTTGTCCTTCTCCATCCTCCATGTCAGCATCAGTCTCTGATGTGATCAGAGACAAACTCATTAGGTGCAATCTTAGGTGAACTTCCCAAACTCATTGGAAATTATATCACAGGGATAAATAACACTAACTTCTTAGGGCTTTTGTGGGAATGTGATCATTAATATAGGCATCAAAAAGCACCACACAAGTTATAATTCAGGACTCATAGGTGTAAGTTCTGAGACTGAAAAATATATAAGCTGAAAACCCATATGATTTGTTGCACTAGCTCAAAATATAGGCCTTGCCTTTAGTCTAGCAGATGACTCATAAATATTTATCAGATTAACGTAAATAATTCCCTATTTTTAATGCCTGCCACCTACATTTATGTTTGTTGAAGTAATCTGTATTCTGTGCTTCTCGGCATAACATTATATGCCTTTACCTGTGATATGACGCACCCTAGAGATAGAGGTTGCTGATAACTTTTACAATGCTTGGATTTTTTTTTCCCCCTTCTTATGGAAAAAGCTAAGATAAGCTACATTTTTTCATCAGTGAAAATAATGACACGCCTTGTTATTAAGTGCACAAATGTCAGCCCACTCATAACTTGGAGCCATCGGCAACCATGCCTTTCTCGTTTGTAACACTATTCGCAGCTTTGTGCCTGTGGTAATGTGCCCTCAGAGTCAGCTGCAGAGTTGTTCCCAGGCTTTTGCTTCGGACTTAGCCATAAAAATCAAGTGATTAAAATCACTAGCACTGTGATTTACTGGCATCTGCTAACAGCAGTTTTGTGATTCCCTTGTCTCCATGTAACCACTGTGTTGTCATGGAAGGAGCAATGTAAACACACATTGATTTCGCTGTGTAGCTTTTAGTTTTCAATCCAGTCTCAAACTTACTTCCCTGAGTAACTTCAGGAAACAAGCATTGTGTCACCTGGGGATCTACTCACCCACATTGGAACATTTTACTGCAATACCGACGATCAATTATGTGCTGGATTTCCATTATCTGAATAGAACTGATGGACGTATCAATCCCTGAAGTGAGTAGAAATAAAGAATCAGAAGTAACCTTTCCTGGAAGGGAAGAGTATTGTGCTCCAGAACAATACCTAAATTGCATAATTAAGAGTTTCCCAGGTAAATGGATTCCATTTACACTCAAATAGAAAAAGGAGAAGGAAGGGGCCACGTTTTGGAATATTTTCATTTTGTTTTATTTTGCTGCTACTATTGTAAATTTTCACAAAACTAATGAAAATCCAGTCTCTACTAAACAGCCTACATAACAGTCAGAAGAATTTCTAGACGACGGAAGTCCTACTACAACCACCTTTACTGAAAACCAAGGATGCCATGTGGGGATGCAATCTGGCACAGAAAACAGAAAATGAACTTTCACAAATACTAAAATGAGAGAGGAAGTGGAGAATTTCAAGTACACTGTTAAAATCCATACAGATCAATCACAAGCTGCCTGGCAGTGAGTGACAATTTCTAGTGCCTCATTAATGGTCAAGCTAGCACATAAAGTCCGTCGGTATGCATGGGTCCAGGCTTTGTTCCTGTTCCCCAATCCAAGAATGCTCTTATAGCTTGTGATTCTCCCTGGCCCCACAACACAAGCCAGGTAGTGTCAACTTACAGTCACTCTGCCAGTCAGGACTGATGAATCCACTTCTTGTCAGGAATGATTTGCTTTTGTCCTCTGAAGAGGAAAAACATCTGTCAGCGTTGAGGGCTTGTTCCGGATGAGAAGAAACCCTGCAGACCCCAGTTTGTCTCTGTGAGTTGCACGTTTCCCCATTCTTTCTCTCTCCCACCTTTCAACTTGGCTAGTGTCTGTCCTATTTCTTACAGATGTAGTTTATTCTTACCCTCCTCCAAGTAACCATCTTTTAGGGGCTAAGTTGTCTAATCCTGAATCATCTCTTAACCCCTCTCCCCCATTCCTCGGAATGTGACTATGTTTGTAGATAAGACCTTTAAAGTGTAATTAAATTAAAATGAAGCTTTTAGGCTCTAATGAAATCCGACTGATGCCCTTATAAGCGGGGATCAGGACAAGTAGGAAGACACCAAGGGCACACGCATAGAGGAAAGGTCACAGAAGGACCCAGGAAGAAGGTGGCCATGGATTTGCTCACCAAGAAATGAAGCCTCAGTAGAGTCTAGACTTGAGACTCCAAGATCTTGGAATTCTACACTCTCAAAACACAAGAAAATAAATACCTGTTGTTTAAGCCACCCAATGAGTGGTATTCTCTCTCTGCAGCTGGATGGACCAACATATCATCCCCAGAAGGCTTGAGCCCACAGCTCTCTCCTTTCCATTGCCATAGCATTTATCACTGAACCACCCATGTGGTCATCACTGATATATCTGTCATTAGACCGAAGGACATAACATCCTTCAGTGCATTACCACTTAGCTTCTTGGCTACTTCAGAGTAGGGAACCTCTATTAACATTGTTTGAATCCTCTGTAACTCCTGGCATAATGTCTTGCTTATACATAGAAGTCATTTTATTTGATGAACAGCAAGCTAAAGATAGTTTTATTTTTCATCTAGTTTCTAAATTAACAGTGTTACTAATCTAAATCAGATTTAGGTTATCTGGGTTCTTTTCTATGTAACTTATTGTTATTATTTCAGCGTAATTTATGTTAAGGTATAAAATGTAACTGAGTCATAAGAAAATCCTAATGATGGGGGGATCACAAACTCTTGCACAACCCCTCCCTCTGTGGGGCTGTGTGAGTAGCTGTCTTCCCTGGCACTGAGCCAGCTCATCTTTTTTGATTCCTGCAATGCTGCTTCTTGAGTGAGTAGATATGGCCCTAACAGCAACTTTTCTGACCAGCTCCATCCTGGATCAGCTGCACTTGCCGAGGAGCACATCTCCTATCGAGAGCAAGAACAGGGATCATGACCAGCTTAGCATTAGGAAAGTAGGAAGTAGGAAGGAACGACAGCATGCACGCTGGAATCTGATTTCTAAACTATTCTTGGAACCCAAAGGAAAGCAAGGAGATGCAGTTGTTTGGTTTAACTATCCCTCTAGAATTAAGTCCATGTACCACCAGGGCCTAACATCAAGAGTACATTTGTACTTGATGGCTTTTTAACCCTTCCTCCTCCCATGGTCTCCCTGCTATATAATATACTGTTAAATTAGAGAATAGGATTCAAAAGCAGTACAAAGAAAAATAAGAACAAGTGAAGCAAAATAAGAACAAGACAACCTCTTAGTTAAATAATCAACCTTTATGCAAATAGAATTGGGATCTCTCAAGAGACAAATAAAACTTGTAAAAATTTGAGCATGTTTTTCCATATTAAAGAAAATTTTATGAGACAAAATTTTAATTTTACATATTAAAGGATAAAAATGACAATTACGTCTACTCCTCATAGATACATATTATTAAACGGGAATTGTTCTGAGGGCCACAGAGCAGTTCAGAAAAGTGACTGTCCCCATTTGCCATTTGAGATACTCGGAGATCAACTGGTGGGTAAACAATAGAGTAGGATCTTCACTCCAAACCATCTGATTCCGAATCCACAACTGTGGTACCCTGGAAATATGTGGAAGGTGATCCAGGAAGGGAAGAGGTGAGATTACAGCCTAAAGAAAGCACAAGATGCAGGCTGCTCAAGAGAAGAATCAGATCGCTGGGGTGGGGCCAGTGCCAGGAAACGGTTAGGCCCCTCACGACGCTGAAAAAGCATTTGTAAAGGATAGTTACTTAGATGATTGTTGTTAAGTCTATGGGGGAAAACATCTATCTTTCAAAAGCAGATAGTAAAACAGTCATTTAATGGGTGGCTATACAAATTTAATAGGAAATTTTTTGTGAAGTTTTTAGCTTTCACATTTCTCCATTTGCTGAAATGTATGCTCGGGTTTCTGTCGCAGATGTCCGGGCAGAAAGTAAAAGCAGCTGGGTGCGATACTTTGGGACAAGGGCTGCTACACGGCTCTGCTCCAGTTGTGAGCACCCGGAGAACTGTGCCCGGTTCTCCCTCACGTTTCCCAGACAGGCGACGCTGCGGGTGCTCAGTGAATATTGGTGAAAAAGAAGAGGGATGAGCCGCGGAAAGAGGAAGGAAAAGAGGGAAAGGAAACAATTCCTCTTAGGGAACATGCTGCCAGGACTTGGGAGCCGAAATGCCGAGAAAGGATGCGAGAGGATGGGACCTTTCACCCAGCAAAGTGAGGGAGACAGAAATGGAGGGCAGAGCGAGCTCCTGACATCTCAGCCATGGCGTCGCGCCCTCCATCAGAAGAACCGACTCCGGAGATAGGAGAATTTTGTGTGGAAATGAATATTGATTGCACTTTCATGTAAGTACACAGGCGGCCCCAAAAGCCTCTAGATTTCTTAGATTCCAGATATTCCAGTAATAATTCTCAGGTACATGTTTCCTACTACAAGTCGTGCTGAAGACACTTTGACAGAAGGCTGTAAATTCACAAGGTAAACGAGATACAGACAGTGGAGACCAAGGCTTCTCTACCCTGTCTGTTATCTATGTTTTGTCCTGTTTTTCTGCTGAGTTTTTAGGAAAACGTGGCTCATCAAAAATTCTGACCAGGGATGGGGAGTTAGCTCAGTGGTTCCGGAGTCTGTCTTGCAAGCGAAAGGACCCGGGTTCGATCCCTGGTTACCACATACCATACTGGGCGTGGAGACTCACGCTCAGCAGCAACCAGTATCACATACCACAGTGCCAGGGGTGGTGGCTCACTCCTGTCATCCCAGCACTCGGGAGGCAGAGGCAGGAGGATTGCTGTTATGTGAGTTTGAGGCTGAGCTCAGGGACAGCCTGAGCCACAAAGCAAGACCCTGTCTCAAAAAAACCTAAAAAAAAATCTGACCATACAGACACAGATTTGCCTCACCGCCACAGAACTGTGTTCAGGCTCTTGGAGATAAAGAACCCGGGGTTAAAGTACCTTTTTAACAGTCATAAAAAGATAAGGTTGAGAAGAGATAATCTTGCACATTAGAATTACAAAAATGATTTTTCAAAAGCAGGAAACAAATTTTAAATCCCCTATAAAGCACTTCAAATTTGTCACTTTCTGAAACAAGACTCTTCAACTCAGAAAGACTGGTTACTGGAAAACCAGAAACCCTCCTGTACTAATTCAGGGACAACTCTTGCTTTACAAATACCTTTTAATAATATTCACAATAAACAATATACATTCTCAGTAATTTTCATTAGAAAACTGGAGATATATTTCACAACTGGCAAATAAGACCCCCCCAATAAATTAGAAACCTCTAAAGGGAAGAGAGTTAGGATGGTGTCCAACCAAAGTATATCCTGCTACGTCTACCAAATCAGCACACAAAAATCAATAGCACTCCTACACACCAATAACAAATTTGCTGAGAAATAAATTAAGAAAGCAATGCCATTCACAACAGCACAAAAAAATCAAATGCTTAGAAATTAACCTGACTAAGGCAATGAAGGTCCCTTACAACAAAAACTATAATTTCTGAAAAAAGGAGATCAAAGATTTCAACAAATTGAAAGATAACCCATTTCTTGATAAGAACTAAAATGGGCATACTTCCAAAAGTGATATACAAATTTAATGCAAACTCAATTAAAACACCAACATCCTTCCTTACAGAACTTTACAAAACAATCCTAAGATTTGCAGGAAAACAAGGCCTCAAAATGGCAAAAGCAACACTGGGAGACAAGAGCAAAGCAGGAGGTATCTCAATCCCCAAACTGAAGCTATATTATAAAGCTACAGTGATGAAAACTGCAAAGTACTGGTACAAAAACAGACAGTGACAAATGGAACAGAATAGAAGACACAGCGACAACCCCAAATCAGCTACTTGGTCTTTGACAAAGGTTCCACACATCATACATAGAGGAAAAAACACCTGGTTAATAAACGGTGCTGGAAAAGTAGGGAAGTTGGTTATCTACATCGAGAAGATGGAATCCAGACCCATATATTTAACCATGGAATAAGCTAAAGTCAGAATGGACCAATAAGCTAAATGTTAAAACAGAAACACCAAGACTCCTGGAAGATAAAAAAATAAAACTTCTGAAGATACAGGCATAGGCAAGGACTTTTTGAACAGAACCTCAACAGCACAAGAAACAGCACCAAGAATCAAAACATGGGATCATATCAAAATTCAAAATTTCTGCACGGCAAAGAAAACAATTGAGTGAAGAGATAATCCATAAAACGAAAAAAAAAATTTGCTATTTATCAGACATAGGACTAACATCTAGAATATATAAAGAATCAAAAAAATTACGCCCTCCAAAATAAAAGACCCTATCAAAACTTGGCAAGTGAAATGAATAAGCACTTCTTAGGTAAAGAAAAACAGATGGCCAATAAATATAACAAAAAATGTTCAATATCCCTGGCTATTAGAGAAATTCAAATTAAAACAACACTGATAAAGATTCTTTCCCATATTGTTGGTTGCCTTTTCACTCTGTTGGTGGTTTCCTCTGCTATGCAGAAGCTTTTTAAAAAGATGAGACCCCATTTGCTGATTTCTTCTGCCAGTTCTCATGCTATAGAGGTTTTGTTCATGAAATCTTTCCCTAAGCCAGTGTCTTTAAGAATTTTACGTAGCCTGTTTTCCACCAGTTTTAGTGTGTCTGTTTTAATATTTAGATCTCTAACCCACTCTGGTTTTAGTTTAGTAAACAGTGAAAGAAATATATCTAGTTTTAGTCTTTGGCAGGTTAAAGCCCAGTTTTTACAGCACCATTTGTTAAAGAAGCTATCTTTCCTCCATTGAGGATATTTGGCTTGTTTGTCAAAAATGAGGTGGCTTGTATATCTGGAGTTGTTTCTGGATCTTCTAATCTATTCCACTGATCCTCAGGTATGTCACTGGTCATTCAAGGGATGCAGATGAAAACAACACTGAGATTCTATCTCATTCCACAAAGAATGGCTGCTATCTCAAAATCAGCCAGCAGCAAATGCTGACGTAGCTACAGAGAAAAAGGAACTCTTATCCACTGTTGGTGGGAATGTAGACTCGTACAACCACTGTGATCAGTGTGGATATTCCTCAAAAAACTAGGATTAGAGGTTCCATTTGACTCTGCTATTCCCCCACTAGGAATATACAGGAAAGAATTAGAAGATTCATATCACAGAGACATATATGCACCTATGTTTATAGTAGTTCAGTTTGTGATTGGTAAATCTTGGAAACAACCAAAATGTCCATCAGCCAGAGACTGGATAAAGATGTGGTTCTTTTATAGAATGGAGTATTATTTTGCCATTAAAAATTATAAGATTGAGTCATTCATATTCAAATGGATGTACCTGATTGACATACTCATAAGTAAAATAAATTGGTCACAGATGTGTAAATATGGTAATTTTTCTAAGGTATGAGAAAATGAAAATGTAAATGAATTCTAGAACATATAGTAGATACTGTGAAATAGAAAATATTCAAAAAGAGATGAGGTGTAGGATAACAAGAGGGAAAATAATATGATGGTAATAAAAAAAGGAAACAAAGCTTATGTATATAGGGGGCAGGAAGTTGTAGGGTGGGTATGGTAACGGGAAAAATGAAAATTAAGTTGTGTCATATACTGGTACAAATTCTCAACGTTGAATGTGATCATAATGTGTATTCATAATGTACCAATAAATATTTAAATTAAAAAAATACACACACACAAAACTAGAAAAAAAAAAAAGCCCTGAGATTTTTACTGCAGAAAGAATGACTATTATCAAGAAACCAAACAATGACAAATATTTATGAGGCTATTGGAGAAATGAATCCTTGTACATTGTTGGTAAGAATATAAACTAGCACAATCATTATGAAAATCAGTGTTGAGATTCCTCAAAACACTGAAATTAGAAATTCCATTTGACCCAGCTATTCCTCTTCTGTGTCTCTTCCTGAATTAAAGACACAGTACAATGATACATGCATAGTCACATTTATAGCAGCACAATTCATAATAGCTAAGTCTTGGAAGCAGCCTGTATGTCTATCAACAGATAAACAGAAATGTATTTATTCACAATGGAGTACTACTCTGCTATAAATCAGATTAAACATGAGTTATCAGTAGGGAAATGGATGCAGTGTGAGACCATATTGTTAAGTGAAATAAATCAGATACACAAGCTTAAATATTGAATAGTTTCTTTTATATGAAAAACCTAAAATATATATGAATAGTCCAATAAAGGATAGATAATAGGAAGTAAGGAATTAGATCCTTCTTAAATGGGAAAGGAATCAAGAGATGGAGAAAGGGTAGGGAAAGGAAACAAAAGACAGTATTGAGGTGTGTTAGACACATATACCAACTCTCCACAAGGAATGGAGTAATTACATGCAGTACACATGTACTAATAAAAAGTAAACTTAAAAAAATAAAGTATACCCTGCTATGGTGGTGGGTGGGCATTTCCCTACTTAAAAAACTATATTGAGGTTTGAGCTTCCATATAGCTTATTGGATACTTTTACTTTTTCTCTTCCCCTGAATAAAACCAACTCATAAAAGTCTATGAATCCCACCAATCAATGGCTAAGTTCTTTAACACTAAGGACGATTTTTTTTTTTTTTTTTGCATTTTTCTTGTCCAAGAGTTCTGGTCTCCAAAACAAAATGAACATAATTTATAGGTCCATTTGTGATATTAAAAAACCTCCCCATCTCTCTTACTTCCTATCACCTTGAATCTTTATTACTTCTACAGATTAAAATCCAGTCCATCTCACGCAGTTGGTAGCTCAGAGTAAAAAGTTATTATTCTAAAATACTTCCCAGTTCCTGTCTGGTTGACCCAAATCTTTTACCAAGTGTGAGACAAGGACCTGCAAGCAGGTAAGTTTTTAAAAAGCATGTACACAGACGTACACAATCAAAACCCAAAAGAAAAATAACACACTCAGCATGTCATAAAAGGCTAATTTCTCTCCACGTATTTTACTGCAATCTTATTGCTCAGGGATGAGGCTCACAAGATGATTTTGAAGGTCACTATCCTGTCAGATACTATTTTGCATCCCACTGAGAGCTTTTCTAACGTTTTTTTTATTGTTGGATTTTTAAAAAATTTTATTCTTTCATTTTAAATTGCTTTTTAAGACTCAATCCTCTGGTTGAAAAGAACAGCTATCAGACTTTCTCCCCTTGTGGAGACTGCTGGGTTATACATTCTGGACAGATGAGAGAGAAAGATGTGCTAGTACCAGAAGAAGGAAACTTTTCTTCAGAAAGAGCCTGCACTGGGGACATCTCGATGGCTAGACACAAACTCAGTAGAGGTAAGCACAGATAAACTGCATCCTGCAGTTACTCTCAGGTACATACACACACCACACACACCTTCAAATAAATGAAGGCAGGATGGTGAATGGGCAGGGGCCCCAGAGGGGAAGTCAGGGACTCAGATTCCAATTCTAACTTTGCTAGTAACTCACTGAGAAGACATTTGGGGTTTTCTGTTCATTTGTTTATCACTGGATTTATTTTTTTCTTTTGACACAAAATAATCACACATATTTATAGAGTAAAATGTGATATTTTAATACATGTGTATAATGTATAATATATAGGGACCTGACCAAGGTAATTAATATATTGCTCATCTTAAACATTTCTCATTGCTTTGTGTTGGGAAAATCAAATCTTCTCTTTTAGATAATTTAAAATATAAACTAATCAGCAGCCAGGAATTTAGCTCAGTGGTTCCAGCACCTGTCTTCTAAGTGCAAGGGCCCAGGTTCGATCCCTGGTAATCACATACAACAATACTGGGTGTGGCGACTCATGCCCTCCAGAAATCAGTACCACATACCACAGTGCTGGGTATGGTGGCTCACACCTGTAATCCCAGCACTTGGGAGGCAGAGGCAGGAGGACTGCTGTGAGTTTGAGGCTGAGCTCAAGGCCAGTCTGAACTACAAAGTGAGACTCTATCTCTAAATAAATAAATTAATTAATTAATTAATCGCAGCCAAGTATAGTTACTCTAATCTGCTTTAAGACATTAGAAGTTATTCTCTTATCCAGCTGCACATCCACTGGGGAATCCAAATTTAGTCCCTAGGCCTCCATTTCATCAACACTAAATGAGTAAGCAGTGAGTTGGTATAGATCAGAGATTCTCCAGATTGGAAGTCTCCAAAACCCTGAATAATTGTGAAAAGAAGCCTATGGAGTCATCTGTGGACTTGAGAAGCAGTATCTCTCCCATAATCTGTAATAGTTTTCAAATAGTTGGGTTAATAAACACCAAGTATGAAAAGCTCAGTATGGATATGAAGAGTTGGAAGCTGCATGGAATGAAGGGATCAAGCAACCCTTAAAAGTGAAGAGCAGACAAGAACACAACCTCTCTCTGTTCAGTGTGCACAGTCAGCCATGTATCTTCCGGAAGTGGAGAGTACCTTCTAAGCACTGCCCTCAAAGAAGGTCATCGAGTAGCCTCAGTTCAGATGCCCAAGGTAAGGGTTTACTGCCACAGGTTTCTATGTGTTTTCATCAATGATGAAGTTTTTGGGGATTTTTATGACAGTACCAGTATTTTATAGTTAACATTGAGAAGGATAACTGAAATCAATTCTTTTCCTCAAAAAGAAAATTCATTCTCACTCTGTAGTAGTATGCCTATTCCCAAATTCAATCAAACATTGTTTACATAAGGAAAAAAGTATAAGCATTACCTTTTATAAGAGTGGACGAAAACTCTTGTCTTAGTTTCTTTTTAGGAAAAAATAGGGATAATAACAGTGCCTGCCTCATGAGCTAGTGAAGGTTAAATAATTTATGCCAGGCAATGTACTGTAGGGAATAATGTACCTCATTGTACATGACAATGGTGATGACAACTTATAGGAGTTATTCATGGGAGACTCAGGTGTGAAACAAAAGAAAAGGAAAAGGCACTATTGCCTTGCTGATCATATTCTGTGAGTCAGTCATTAAGACTATTTACAGGGCCAGGGATTTAGCTCAGTGGTTCTGGTGCCTGTCTTGCAAGCACAAGGGCCCGGGTTCGATCCCCAGTAACCACATACAACACTAGGTGTGGAAACTCACACCCAGCAGCAATCAGTACCACATCCCACAGTGCCAGGCACGGTGGCTCACGCCTGTAATCCCAGCACTCAGGAGGCAGAGGCAGGAGGACTGCTGTGATGTGAGTTGGAGGCTGAACTCAGGGCCAGCCTGAACTCCAAAGCAAGACGCTGTCTCAAAAAAAAAAAAAAAAAAGACTATTTACAAATATTTTCATCTTTCCTAGGCACAGCCCTATCTTTAAATTAGATATGACCAGTGTGACTTCCTGTGATCATAAATATGATCAGAAGTCACATGTGTTACACTCAGGTAGGAAATTTGAAAGCCACTAGATAGTGGTGACTTTTTTCCTTACTACTACTATATATTTTCTGGAAAAACATACTGGAGGTAAAATCTCCATCAGCTGGGCCCTGAATGACATAATGACCCAGAGCCCCCTTTTGACCCATAGTTAACACATATATTGAGTCGGAAATAGTTCTTGCCACATGAAACCATTATTATTTGAGACTGGTTGTTTTGAGAGCACCTTAATAAATAAGCCATGCTAATATGTATTGTTATTAGCATGATCATTAATATTTTAGATATTTGTAATGTGTATAAAAAGAAATATCTAAACCATAACAAATTAGCATGCATTTGATCTTACAGAAATAGTTACATATATGGCCCTCAAAGAAATTTCCATATTTTAAACATAGAATTGATGCTATTTGAACTCTCTGTGTACGTGCATGCATGAACATGTGTGTAGCTATAGGAAATGAAGAAAGTACTCTGAAATGGGAATGTGAAGTCTATATTTTTCATTGGCTTAAATTTTACCATGAACTCCAGAGTTTCCACCTTCGTTTACATTTTTCCCTAGTTGGACTGGGCATAGGACACACTTTTAAAGTTTTTAATGAGCCCCCCAAAATCAACCCATGTGCATGGCATTGCTTCACTTGTGCCACTTTACCACCGCTGGTGGCAGTGGACAAACGAGACCCTTTCACCTGGTGAAAATTATAAAAATCTCAACAACCAAAACATTGTAGATGCATATTTGTGTTTAACAAACTTAGCTACACCAAATTAAAGAGTATAACCATTATCTAAAGCCATTAGCAGACTGTCCAGTGAAATCCTGACAAGGAAAAAAACCTCAAATTCAAAGCCTCGGTCTGTTTTCTGTGAGCATCATTTACCTGTCCTTTGTGTCTGACGAATTCCCTTCTCCTCCTGGGAGTGTCTCTGCGCAGGACTTGCAGGGGTTCTCATTCCCCAGATGGGACAGCAGTAAGTTTCCTGACATGGCAGGATCTCACAGAAGGTAATTTCAAGTACTGCTAAGGAGGTCTGTGTGGTTGCCAGAGGCCCTGCGAGGCATCGAGCAGAGGGGAGGGCGACAGTGAGATTATCAAGAAGGCTAGATTCTTCTTTGACAAGTGACAGGAAAGACAGGCTGGGTTTGAGGGTGAGGTGGACTGTACCTGAGGGTGGGACTGTAGATGCCGGGGGCAGCACTGGAGAGTTTGTGATATTGCTGGGGGAGGAGGACGGAGCAGTTAGTGATTCATCTTCATGAATCCCTCTCCCAGAGGAACAAAAGACCCAAGTTCTCACCTTGGAAGGAGATTTGGGGCGTGCTGCTTCTGGTCTTTTAAACTTAGTATATAAAGAAAGACTATCGTCAAGGCACTGTTAAGGGGGAAAAATAAAAGTATTATGTGACAGATTTGTTTCCAGATATATCTCATACATTCAGCTGGCCAAAGATGTACTCTCAGAGGCCACACAGATGGGCCGAGGGGGAAGGGCAGCTGTAGCTGCAGAAAAACCATGGAAACCAGCACAGTCAGGCTATTCTGCCCGAGTCAGAAAAGGCCCTGGGCTCCCTGCAGCTCAGCAGCTCCTTGGCTACTCTGAGCTGATGGATTTTTCCATGTAGCAGCCCCTGGCCTAGCAGGCTGTCTCAGAAGCATCTGTCACTGGTGGAAGATTACAAGAGAAAGCATGTAAATAGTTGGAGACAGCTGATGTGTCGACCATGCAGGAATGCATTGCCCAGAGTTCACATCACTCTGGTGGAGGCTGTCTGCACAGTGGCACTGGAAGATCAAAAGGGACAGCCACAGAGGATGCCAAACTCTTTGGCTTCCTCTCTGATATCTTCAAGCTGCCTGTCTTTTCAGAGCACAATACACCAAACAGGGCAGAGGACGGAAAAGAAATACAATAAAGCACACATTCCTGCACTACCCAACTTCAAAATAATGACAGTATCTTCTGTCCCAGAACTTGTATTTTCAAATAGAAGCTTCTTTAAGGGTTCTGGAATTTGGAAAGCTAAGCCTAACAATGCTCACGCATTCAGACAGTTCCTGCTCTTCTCTTTAGACCCTCTCTGAGCCACCCGAAAAACTCTGCTGATTACAGTCTCCCTGTGGAATGGGCTCGATATAGGTCACCTGGTCGACTTTCCAGCTGGACCTCACAACTGATGCTCCAAAATCATCTCCTCGTCTATCTGTTCCCCCCCCCAAAGGCAGTAGATTTCTCAACATATTAGGTACATATCAAGAAATGTGATGCATATTTAAATTCTACTCATAAAGAGTTAATTTCAGGGTTCTTCGCTGTAGCTGATCACTGTATGGAGGGCTCTGCCCTGCGTGGGGAAGGGGTTCAGAGTCCAGAGACACATCAGACACATGACCCCTAATTTGGTCTCCCTAAAACAGAAGCCAGTGCTTTCCCACAACCAGAAATGATTTTTTTCACCATGTTAAAAGACTAAAAAAACAAGAAAAAAGTCTCCAATGCCCACAGAGAGAGAGCATAGGTGAGATGACCAGAAGGCCGCCGCCGCCACAAGACTGGGAGTCTGAGGAGCACTGCGTTCCCACAGGGGTGAATTCCACCTCCAGGCAGCAGGGATAATGGTCAAAACCCAATTTGCTTTCTGTTTTGCTTGGATTAACTTCTCACTAGATTTGTCTATAATTTTATCACATTAGATGCATTTTCATCCATCTTGGTGTTTCTGTGGTATAAAGTCATTAAAGAATCCAGGAGCATCCTACTGAGTATGAATCGCTAAAAAGAGTAAATTGTGCCTGAATTCCTACTTATCCCTACCCTCAGTTAAGCAGGAAGGAAAACAAAGAACTGGTGAAAATTATTTGCAAAGCTAAGAGAAGCACACACACATACACACACACACACACACACACACACACACGCACGCATGCATGCACGCATGCATGCAAGCACACGCACACAACACACTGTGTAGTTCGTTAATAAAACAGAATTGTTGATTTTTTTTAAATCTATCATTTCACATTTAAGTACAGATAGCCTGCTTTTTCTTCAAAATGCAAATTTTAAAGGCTGTAATCCAGTGTGGCAAAGCTATGGTACAAGTTCTACAGTGGGCCCTCAGAGAGCTCTTTCCATTGGCACACAAGCCAAGTGTATTAATTGATTTTTCTAAACTAAAACCTCAGTCTTCAGGTCTAATTGCAGTGTTGACACTCTGTGATAAATAAGTGGGTTTTGGGGGCCAGGACTTTAGCTCAGTGGTTCTGACACCTCCCTCACAAGTACAAGGTCCTGAATTTGATCACTGGTACCCCCCCCCCAAAAAAGGTGGGTTTGGGGTTGCAGTTTGAACATTTGTCTCAAAGGGTCCTCCATCACTGCTTTAAGCTATGAAAGGTTCCTGCCTGGTTCAAAGAGCTCCTAGTCTTCAGAGTAAATAGAAGGTCAGTTCCTAGTTCAAATATGAGAGGGGAAAAAGACGAGGAAGACAAGAGCTCGTTGTAGTACTCTGATTTTTTCTTACCAGAATGCCATCACAGCAACAAGAGTGACAACCAGGGTCTGGAAAATCCAGTTAGGACACAACAGTTTTTTTCCTGAAAAATAAACCTATAAGAAGGTTCATTAACGAGGAGTGACAACCCAGCACACCGCTATAAGAAGGAAGGCTGAGGTCCGCGCCCAACAGGCCTTTGCTGCCTCCCTTGGTAGGATGTCTGTGCTCGCCTCAATTTATCTTTCCACTTCTTCCCTGTCTCTCTGAAAAAGTCTTTCATTAAAAGCTTGACCCAAGACCCTCCATTCCCTTGACATCCCAGGCTACAGCAATCTTTCATTCCCTGAAAATGAGCAGGACAACTGTCACTGCCACTGCCTATCTTTGACATTTATTCTTGCAGGTTTATGACAGAAGACACTGCCAGAACCCACATATCTATATCTTAAAAGAATATTTTTGGAAACCTAAAGGTCTTCTGGTTTGAAGGAATAAATCCTAATGGAAGAATTTCATTCATGACAGACCAAGGAAAAGATTTTTGTGAAATAAAAATTCTTACTAAGTATTCCTTATAATAATACGTCAATATACCTGTTTATAAGGACAGCTCTGGACCTGTGTTTATTTATTCAACAAATACATATGTAACAGCATTACATACAATACTATAGGAGATACAAAAATTAGTAAAATGAATGAGATATACATTCAGGATTGATACATATTGACATAAAAAATTATACACAGAGAATGGATCAATTCCACCTGATAGGCAACTGTGGAGCTGGTAGGAAATGCAGATAAAGGTCTCGGTCCCTTTAAGATGATCTTTAAATGTGAGTTTCCTGGTAATGCAAGAGGAATATTATGTCTGCTTCCTCCTTAGGATGCAGGTGAACCACATTTTGAGATGGAAGGATATTAGAAGGGTGGTAGCAATTACAAATAACTTAAAGTGGGTCTTTAGTTGTATTTCTTGGGATTATTACCTAATTTTTTTAATGGAAAAAGAAGGTAGGATTAATCACACACTTTTGAATATGTACACAACCCCTTAGAGATATTATAATTGAATCGTCCAGGAATATCACTGAAAGCCAGTTTGAATACAAAGAAGTCAATAGTGTACATCATTTCTACATCTCCCTGGAACTTTTCTATGAGATTTGTTGAAGCAATTACATTTAAACAGTATTCACAGAATAAATACTTCCCCTATAACCCACACTTCACAGCTGCTAGACTACTTTAAATTTCCATTATTTGCTCAAAATCTTTTGAATAACCATAGAAAAATGTCCTAAGACCAAGAGTTAGACTTGCAGTTATAACCTAAACAAATCCTCTAAATGTCATTGGTCTTTATTTTCCAAATAAGGAAATAAGAATAATAAATAATACTTTTATTTTTCAGAGTTATTGGGTGGCCCTATCAATACTCTATGACTCTAAATAGTTCTCCAATTCAGACATGCATAAGAATTTCTTTGGAGTCCAGTAAAAACCTAAAGATGCTGGCAAATTCTGTTTCAGCAGGTTTTGTTTGGAGTGAGTTAGCGGCTAGGAATCTGTGAGAGGTGAGAAGATGACAGTACTAATGTAGTCATTTCTTCCTTCTCTTCACCTCCTCCAAGTACTTTAAATTCTAACTTGAGCTGTGAGGGTCTTCCCACCTCATCTTACCACCCTGCTTCCACAGCAAGAACCACCCACCTACCTCTGGGAGGTGGAGAAAGAAAGATCAGGCCTACGGGTTGGATGAGCACCAGATCAGGGACCTCCATCCTGTGCCAGCGTGTGTTTTGATCAGCACAGAGCTATGTGGAAGTCAAGGAAGGTCCCAGCCCAGCTTCCTATCATCCAACAAAACCCATCAACTTCCTACACTGAGCACTTTGCTCATTCGTGGCCCCCACTGTCCACCCACACTTCAATATTTCAATGACCCACGAAGGCCCTAAAGAACAGAGGTCATCCAGTGGTTGATGGTATCATGGGAGGGAGACTAAATGTCATAGAAACATCTCAGATCTTCTACCAAGAAAAGTAGAGCAGTATGGGGGTGGAGCACTCACTACTGGTACTTTTCTGGCTCCTTAGAAGATGCTGCTCACACCAAAGTATGAAAAGGACTGAAATAGTGAGCTTGAAAACATTAACAGCAGCCAGCATCTGCCTGGCCCCTGTGCCTCTTCTGATACTGTACCTATGTGAGTGGACACGACAATCCGTACAATCATCCTTAACAACCCTACAGCAAAGTAGGTAGTTTATCATCCTTGGGAATTTTACAGACAGGGAAAGGGAGGCAAAGGAATGCTAAGTTTCTTACCCAAAATCATACTGCTAGTAAGTTACAAACAAAGGATTTAAATGAACATTTCTGGCTTTACCATCTATATTTTTAATGTAATGATAGAAAACCTTCTTTCATATGTCTGTGTAAAAAATAAAAATGAAAGAAGCACTACAGGAAGGGTCGTCATGGCTAGCAAATGAGCTCCTTAGCTGGTTTCCCGGGAAGCCTGAGCCTAACATATATTTTCACTATCATCCCTATTTAACCCCCACCTAGTTCCTGAACAAAGCCAGTTCCAGAATTCCACCAATGCCATTCTGTCTGAAGCATCTGTCCCGGTCCCACTGCTCCAGACTCTTGCAAAACTCCTGCAGCACTGAGTCTTGGCAGTCAGTATTTATCACATCAAGGCAAAACCCTTCTTCTTATTTTCTTTCCAGCTTCCCTAGCTGTCCTATAATTCCTTAGGAGAAGAGGTCACATCTGACTTATGTTGGGCTTCCGTTGGCCTCTTAGAAAGACTATGAGAATTCAAGCTTAGTGACTACACACATTCTGGATCCAGAGACTACATCCCAAGGCCTACCACATCCAAAACACTGAGCCACTTAATGTTTTTAACTTAAATTCGGAGCCTGCAGAAAATATCTTCAGCCTGGTTTCTCTGCTCAGGTATTCATTTGACAAGTATTTCTTGAATGGTTTGTGCTAGCCCCTGGGGATACACAGACAGGAAGGCAGACCCAAGGCTGGAGTCATGGCCATTCAGTCTAGTTAATCTCCAGGAAGAAGTGCAAAACAAAGAGAATTTTTATTTTCCTCACATGAGGCAGAGATACAGAGATTGGAGATGACCAAATCACATCTGTCAGGGTGCTGTGGGTGTATTTACCCTTCCCACCATCCTAATAGAAACTGGTTAACATGAAGGCCATCTTTCCTATACATTTTTAGTATTTTGTGTTTATTGAGCAATATGTGCAGAGACTGTGCAAAGAACTCTAGTGATCTTAATCTTTGGAAGATAGAAACTCTAATCTGCTTCCTAATGTGATTAAGTTGCCCAGAACACTTCTACAAATATATTTATCCAAGTGTTTGTGTCTATTGGTACACCAGGAAGCTTGTTGGCATCATAATATTTTACTAGTTTTCAATAGAAGAATTTTGAACCATTTCTGAATCTTTTTAGAATAGTTCAGCACACTGTAACATGAAGAAAATAACCTGAAGTGTATTCCAAGCATCAGGTCAGCCTTTAGTAAGGTACCAGGTACAGCTATGCATATTCTCTCTTGGGAAAAGCCACAATTGGACCAGAGGTGGGTCACGGGGACAAGCAAAGTTTCACAGTTTTCTGTGAATTACAGCTAGGAAGAGACTGCTGGAGATTCCCCCTTGTGACACACATCTGATGGAAAAGACAATTTTCAAGTTAACAAACAATTAACCTTCATTTTTTACTGGAAATGTTATCCTACTTGATGGAAATTGCCTTTTTTCATTAATGGAAGCATCACATTTTAACCTTTGAAAGAAATATCTATTCTCCAATTTTCCTTTTTTTTTTTTTTTTTTTTTTGAGACAGGGTCTCACTTTGTAGTTCAGGCTGGCCCTGATCTCAGCCTCAAACTCACATCACAGCAATCCTCCTGCCTCTGCCTCCCAAGTGCTGGGATTACAGGTGTGAGGCACCATGCCTACTACCACTGTGGTATGTGGTACTGACTGCTGCTGGGGTGAGTCTCCACGCCCAGTATTGTATATGTTTACCGGGGATCAAACCCAGGCCCTTGTGTTTGCAAGACAGGCGCCAGAACCACTGAGCTAAATCCCCGGCCCCTCTCCAATTTTCATTTTTAGTATTAAATATCAAAGGGTAAAAGGAGAGGTGAGGAACTGAAGTTTTGGGGGGTATATCTAAAGTTGAAGATTAGGGTCTGGGAAAGGTCAATCACACACATAGACTTTGGGCCTATAGTCAAATGCAAGTGGAAACTCTTGAATTTTACCCAGTGGGAACAATCTAAACAAAAAATGGTAAGATAACATTTCTGAAAGGGATATGTTTTAGGCTTTTTGCTATAAATGTCTGCTCATTAAAAATATCTATTAAAAGGTTAATAGCTAAACACCAGGAGTGCATAAGAACAAAAACTAGGGAAATCTACCGACAAACGAAGGGGGCTCTTAATCAATTTCTCCAAAAACTTACTATTCTCTATAGAAAATATAATCTGTTTATTATAAATTAAGTCTGTTTACCTTGTTGGGGGTTTGGGGAATAGCCCTTCTTGGAGAAGATGTACTAACAGCTCTGCTAAATTTGCTTTAAAAAGAGAGAAAGAAAATTGATTACCATTCAAATGCCTTTCCAGGAGTTACATGACAAAGGCCCAGGCTGTCACAAACACAGCAGTATGATTTTCTTTTGCAATAGAGTGATAACTTGAAAACAGAAAAGCCAAAGCAATTGGGAGCTCTTAGTGTAGGAAAAACCTTTAGCAAGCATAAATGAATATATTAAGCATTACTTTTCTCCTTTTCTTGGAACTACACCCCAGGAAATATATACTTACTTCCCTAATTAATGAAAACAAACAATAACAGTTATTCCACTCCTGAGGACCAAACATGGTTTTCTAAATTGAGAAATAATACTTCTCCTTCTGAAAAGAGAAAGAATCTGCTAAAATTTAGCTCTTCCTAGTATGATAACTGCCATTAAAAAGATGTCTCATGTTTTGTTTTTAAAGAAGCAGCAGGAAAAAAATTTAGGAAAACTATCACATAAGGCGATTGTGTTCTACAAATATTCTAAAAGAGGAAAAAGGACTGCATTACCAGGTAGACCAGTTAAATTAATCTAGTTATGGAAGGAGCCCACTGCTTCTTTCCTCAAATTTCTGTGGATATGCTGCATATACCTGATTGAACTTGCTTGACTGGCTGAGGACTTGGAACTACTGAGCCCCTTTAGCCTGGCCAACTTTCTGTTCCATATTTCTAATTCTTCTATTCTTTCTTCAAGGTTGTTGGTCAGTTTGCAGAGCTGCTTCACAGCCCCTACATTTTCCATGAAGATTTGGTCCTAAAAAAAAAGGAAAGAATAGAGAACACATAAATTTATAGTTTGAGGTCCCCAGGGAACTCTATAGTCCATTCAAAGATAATCAGAACCCACATTGGTAATGGTTACACACTTGCAACTTTACATTTATTCAAGACAAGTCTGAAGAGGTTTGAAACTTGCAGCTGTCTTGCCAAACTGCTGTCTACAGAGCAAAACTGCTTCTGTTCTATTTGCAATAAACTGGAAATATGCCCTTGTAACTTAAGAGAGAGATTGGAGCTGAAGGACATTGTTGAATTTGGAATCAAAAGATTTATTTTCAATGACCATTACGCTATATTTAAACTCATAAAAAGGCAGGCAGAACAGACTGCTGAATATTGATTTGTGTGCTCATCACTAAATCTCCATTTAAAAAAAAAAATGACTCCAGCACTCCCTGGTATAATGGTACATCAAGTTGTGCAGGTGATAGAGGAGGAGTGAAGATCTGGGCTTTGCTCTGCATTCTGCAGCCTACTAGATGTGAGGCCTTGGGTAAAATATAAGAAGCACCTCAGACTTCAGTTTCTTCACCTGTAAATGGAAGGATAACCCTTGAGGTATTAATTTCTGCTTTAACATCTCCCCACTTTAATATCTCATGTACAATTTATATTTTAATTTAACCTTTTTACCCCAACAAAATTTTTTTAAACACTTAATTCTTTTTGTTCAAAGAAAGTCACTGACATCAGAAAGAGAAAGAAAGAGGAAACCAACTAAAGCAAGAGAGGCAAGGCTGTGACATCTTCTACCCACATGCTCACACTGCAATTGCTGTAGGAACACATCCATCTATTTCTTAGCTAGAAAACAAACAAAACCAAAACACGAGGAAGGTCTTGGGAACTAACTCTAACCCCACGACTTCTCCTCTTTTTCCTCTTTCCTCTTAGAAGTTCAAAGTTTCACAACACTCTGGGTCTCACACAGTCTAGTCCACCACTGTAAAAATGCAAAGCCCGAAGTCAGTGACTCAAGACTGTGGTAGGAGGTCAGATCCAGGCTGCATGTCTTTGAGATTCTCATCACACACTCTGGAGCCCCATGCATTGCCAACACTCAGAGCAATCACTCTGAGTGAGGAAGGCCATCAACTGCTGATCACTATGGATTTTTAAGGTTTACTCTATGTAGTTTAAAGACAATTGTGTCTTGTGAAACACTGTAGGACTCTCTTGAGATCCCAGATCAGCCACTGGGGTCTAATGAAGCCCCACGAGCATTGTCTAATCACTGTGACTGAGCCCTTATTCTAATAGTTACCTCTGATTAAAGTGTTTCCTCAAACTTACTCCAAATCCCATCATACCCAGGACTTTCCCAGAGACTACTGACCAGAAGACAGCTCGCCTTCTCCAGTGTCCTCAAAGTATGTTCAGTTTCATCACCAGGCCAATCGTGTCACACACATCAGATGTCACATGCCTGACTCCTGCCACATTGTGAGTTTGGAAGGCACCATTATGCTGCTTCATTTGCTCATCCTACTAGTATTTAGCACTTGTCTTTACTCAAGAGAAGCGCTCAGTAAAAACACAGAAGAGTGATCTGAAATGTGCTGGCTTAGCAGTCTGGGCAAGTAGAAAGGCAGAAATCACTGCTACTTAGCAAGTAAAATGACATAAAGCTTCATAACCAAGCCCTGTGGTTACTTTAAGGAAATGCTTTGTTTTGTTCAAGACAAAACAGACAGTGGGGCATAGTAGCTCACACTTGTAATCCCAGCACTTGGGAGGCAAAGGCAAGAGGATTGCTGTAAATTCAAGGCTTGCCTGGATTACCTAGTGAGTTTAGGGCCAGCCTGAACTACAAAGAGAGACCTCATTTCAAAAAACAAAAAACCAGATATCCCTATATTGACTTCAAAGTCATCAGAAAATCCTGTAATTTTTTTGAAGTCTTATCAGATATTTAAAAAAAATCTATCAAAAACACAAATTCATTAAACTACTCTATAGTAGAACTTATTAATATCTAGCAAAATTATATATATTTTTATTTGAAGGTCAGTAATCTTAATTTTAGCAATCTATTTCATAAGCCCCAAGAGAAAAAAGTGAGAGAAAAAAAGTTGGCATCATCAGGATGAACTTGGTTATCACTCAGCTGTGTAATGAACAACTGTAAAAAGACGATATCTACGTGGTACGGAATGAAGTTTAGGATATAGTATCAGATACATTAAAAGAAAGCAGGTGCAGAACATTATGCATGGTACTCTAACTTTTGCCTAAGAAAGAGATATAATTTAAAAAAAAAACACATATTTCCTTACACTTAAATAAAAAAAAGACAACCCAAAATACTAATTTAAATTTTTTACACAGCACAGGAAAGAAGAAGAAAATGTGAGTGAAATGGATGGAAACCAGACTCTTTGAAAGTAGCTATTTTATAATTTTTTAATTCAAATCTTTATTGATACATTATGAATACACATCATCATTGCATTCAACATTGAGAGTTTGTACCAGAATTTGACATGACTTGATTCTCATTTTTTCCCCTTCCCCCCTGCCCTGCAACCCTCCATCCCCTATATACATAATCTTTGTTTCCTTTTTTCTTTATTATGGTCACATTTTTTCCCCTCATTATTTACCCCTACACCCTGTATACTTTTAAGTATTTTCTATTTCACAATATCAACTATACATACTACAACTCATTTACATCTTCGTTTTCTCATCCAGAGAAAAGATACAATATTTACACATCTGTGACCTGTTTTACAATTTGTCTTTAGAATAATAGGACATTTCAAATAATTATAAAATATAGTTTAACCAAAAGCAGTCTGCAAAAATGAAAAAGCAAAAATAAACAAAATGAACCTACCTTAGTTTTGAGTTTCTGATTTAACCTTACTGAGAGGATTCATTTCAATGTCTTCAAAGTAAGTTAGGAGTGGTAGCACACACCTACAATCTCAGCTCTCTGGGAGGCTGATGTAGGAGGATTAAGATTTCCAGCCCAGTGTAGGAAATGTAGTGACTTAGCAAGACCCTGTCTTAAAATTTTAAAAAATTTAGAAAAGAAGAGGGGATATATTTCAAGGCAAAGGCCTTGAGTTCAACCCTAAGGACTACAAAATAAACAGATCTTCAAAATACAGTGATTCACTCACTCTTCAATGAATATCTTAAATGAAAAACACAGACATGCAAAGAAAATATAAATGTTTTAATAGTATTAGTAATAATAGTGATGGATTATACACACATACACAACATACATGTATAATTGGTTAATATAAATATACAATTATGTTATAAATCAGTTTTTATCATGAAGAAAAGAGATATAAATATAAAATCAAGACAGTAAGTAAAATCCTAGCAATATTAAATTTAAATTAAAGATATTACTATGAATTACTGATATTTTATATATTTTTTTCCTAGCTACATCCACTACAAAGGACTGGAGAAAAATACTTCCCAGCGTACTAACCATAAGCACCCTCACTGTAGTCACTAAATCCTATTCTCACTTCAAGGAACAAGGGCTCTATGGAGACTCATGATTCCAGGGTGGGGAAAGACTTCATCACAGAGCTGGGTGGTTGTGTCAAAATGGCCCAGGAGCCAAAGGTTCCCATTGGACAAAGACAAGACATCAAGGAAGTAGTTACTATAATAGATCAAAGAATTAAATATCTTTAAAAGGCATCCAGAATTCTATTCAATTTCTGAAAATACCTTATTAGTTACCTTTGGAATGTATATGAGGTTTAAGTCATTTTTTGGAAAACTTGTAAATGAAAGAATGAAATTATATCCTGCCTTTCCTAAGTACCAGCCACACATATGATAAAACGGAAGTTTTTCATTTTAGAAGAATTTCAGAAAATGAATAAAGAAGAAATGATAGAGTAGCATTGTTTTCTAACATTCTAATAAAACAGTGGATCTGGACAACAATTCTTAACCATCAGTAAAACCCTAAATTCATACATATATGAATATTGTAGAAGTTTCATCTCCATTTGGATTGGATGATATTAAAGAATTTCCATATATTTTTATATATGATAATAGTATTGTGGTTTAGTTCCTATGAAGTCATCCTTCCTTTTTTTTTAAAAAAACTGATGTATCTATAATTAAATGATGCCGAGGTCTGCTGTAATAACGTGGTTGAGGAGAGAGTATTTGGTAGGGGATTTAAATAAAATAGAGTTAAACAATTTATGGCTGGAGTCTGAGACATATATGGAGTATTACTATTCTATTTAATTTTGTATATAATTGAAATACTTTTAAAACATTTAAGAAATAAATTTAAAGCAAAATTTTTTAATCTCACAAAAAATTCCTCCTAAGTGTTCTAATCCTGGTACATGTTTTCCATTATTTCTAAATTTGTTTCAGTAAAAATGAGACAGGAATTACGGAGCCAAGAAGACTCGTGGATTCTAAATCACAGCGAATGTGATATGATTGTTGACAATCTTTATACAGCAGAGAGCCCAATACTGCACTAACTATATTATGTGCAATGAATCAGGTATCTGCTCATGTCTGCCCAGCAGTCACCTTGTCCAGCTCCTTCTGCACCCTGCTCCCCAACAGGCAACTGCCATGCATCAGCGTCAGCTCCCTGTCCTGAAGCTTCCAACCTACCCTCTTCTCCCTGTCTTCCCTGGGACTTTCACTCCTCCTACTAACAGTTTTTGTTAGCATTTGACTTCTTCCAGGAAAGAAAGTTTGCTTGCTTACTGTCCTAGTTTGTGGTTTAACCAAAACCAAAGCAGATCACAAAGAATGAAGAAAACGTCCCCTTTACACCAGATGAAGTTCTCCCTGCAGTGTCTTCCCCTGTAGGGCTTTGAGTGTCGCCTCGTGAGATAAAAGCAACATCTGTGAGAGTCCATTGACTTGTCAGTAATGCTAAAAAGCTTTCTCTAATTTCTTCAACTCAAATTTCCCAGCACCATATGTCTTCCAGATAGGTCCAAGGGAAGCAGATAATTCATATGTTTTCCTATTCAAAAGGACATAAAGATGAGAGAATTTACTATACTACTTTCCTGCTTGTAATTATGGCCCTCACTGACTTTAAGGACCAAATAGAAAATCACCAAAAAATAGCATTTCCAGAGTATGTGATGGGGCTGACTCTTGCTAAAATACTTGAAGCTCTGATTTCTGTTCTCCACAGTAAAGCTAGTATAAGAATATTCAAAAACACAGATTCATTTAAAATGACCTTTTCTTATGAACAGATATTTTTCAGAGGAAGAAGTAAGAGCAGCTAAGAAGCATATGAAGAAATGCTCAACATCATTAGTCATTCGAGAGATGCAGATGAAAACAACATTGAGATTTCATCTTTCTCCACATAGAATGGCTGCCATTTCAGGTTCAGCCAACGGCAAATGCTGGCAAGGCTGCGGAGAAGAAGGAACGCTTCTCCACTGTTGGTGGGACTGTAGACTCATACAACCCCTGTGGAGATCAGTTTGGAGATTCCTCAAAAAGCTAGGACTGGGGCTGGGGAGTTAGCTCAGTGGTTCCGGCGCCTGTCTCGCAAGCGCAAGGACCCGGGTTCGATTCCTCGGTAACCACATAACAATACTGGGTGTGGAGACTCACCCCAGCAGCAACCAATACCACATACCAGTGCCGGGCGTGGTGGCTCACGCCTGTAATCCCAGCACTCGGGAGGCAGAGGCAGGAGGATTGCTGTGATGTGAGTTTGAGGCTGAGCTGAGGGCCAGCCTGAACCACAAAGCGAGACCCTGTCTCCAAAAACCTAAAAAAAAAAAAAGCTAGGACTGGAGGTCCCATTTGACCTGGCCATTGCCCTGCTAGGTATATACACAAAAGAATTAAAAGACTCATATCACAGTGACATATGTGCACCCATGTTTATAGCAGCCCAATTTGTGATTGCTATATCTTGGAAACAACCCAAGTGTCCATCAACTGGAGACTGGATAAAAAAGCTGTGGTTCTTCTATAGAATGGAGTATTACTCTGCCATAAAAAATGATAAGTCTGAATCATTTATACTTAAATGGACATACCTTGAGGATATCCTCATAAGTGAAATAAATAGGTCACGGATAGGTACATATTGCATCTTTTCTCTGGTATGAGAAAATAAAGATGCAAATGAGTCCTAGAACTGTATGTTATATATTGTGAAATAGAAAATGCTCAAAATAAAATAGGGTGAAGGGGGAAAAATGATGAGATTGTAACAAAAAGGTAAGGAAACAAATTTTATGTATATGGGGGGGGTGGTAGGGTGGGTAGGGCTATGGGAAAAAAATGAGAATTAAGTTGTGTCTTATACTGGTACAAATCCCCATTGTGGAGAGCAATCATGATGCATATATGTAATGTACCAATAAAAATTTTTAAAAAAGACCTTTTCTTTGAAGGTGATAAAACCTCTGCAACAGGACTCTGACCAGGCATGTGCACTACAGGTGCCTGAGGAACTTCTGTTCTTCAGTACTGCGAATTAAACCCACATACCAAGCATATGCTCTTGACCCTGAGCTGTGTCCCCAGCCCTTCTTATCTTGAGGCAGAGTTTTACTAAAGTGGATAAGCTGGCTTAGAACTTTCAGTCTTCCTGTTGAAGTTTCTTGATAGCTGACATTATGGTCTGCATGCTCATGCCTGGCTTGGAAATTTTTCTTAATGCACAAGTGAAGGCCCTGTGTGAAATCAAACTTATTTGAGCTGGGGTGGTTATACATTGGATCATCCTGAAAAGTGTCCACATTTGAGGTCTGTCATTGTAATTTTTTTTTTTTTAGAAACTCATGTTTTTTTTAGAAACTCATGTTTTATTTTCCATCAACCTCATTTTCACTTTGCTGAAGTGCCCATGGAACAAATAGCTCAAGACCACTCAGTGGTGGTTCCTACCCACTCGGTGGCCTGAGCAGTGGGGGCTGCAGACCAGTCTTCGGTGGCTGGTTGAGTGCTCCAGTCTTCAGTCTGAAACTGCTGAAGGGGCACAGAGGGAACCTGCACACCCTCAGACCAATCTGTAACTGCAGGCTGCGTAGCAGTGAACTCCAGAGCTGGTGCAGTCCATCCCCCTGAAATTCCTCCTTGGTTACAGCCTTTTAAGCAGCAGCCTGCTCTTCCTTTTCAATCTCTTCAGGATCCCCGTAGAACGGAGATCAGGCATGACCTCCCATGGGTGTTCATGGGAGATGGTGTCACGCATGCAAAGCACTTCTCGAGCCAGCATCCACCACATCAGACCCACTGGGTGAGCTCCCTTGTTGTTGCACGGGATGGCAACACCCACATGGCGTAGAGGAGAATCTGTGTTACACAGAGCAATGGCCGGCAGATTGACATAGGATGCGTCTGTGAGGGGCTGGTGGTCAGCCCTGGGATCCATAACCACTAGAACACGTGGCTCTCAGAAAACTGCCTGAATCGAGTAAGTGAAAGTCCCATGAGTGAAGCAGCCAGCAATAGGAGTAGCTCCAGTGGCAGCAGCAAATTTCAACACAGCTCGCTGGCCAGTGTTCCTAAAGGATATGACATTGACATCTGCAGGATTTTCAATGGCTACTATGGCTCATGCTGCCAGCAGAAGCTTCTCCCATATCTGCTTCATGTTTACGATGTAGATTCCATCACTTTTCCTTTTACAGATATATTGTTCCATCTGGAAATCCAAGTTGGTGCCACCTAAGTGGGTCCCTGCAGTAAGGAATTTGAGGATATCCTCCTCCTTCATTTGCAGGACATCAAGGGCTCCAGACATTGTGAAAGTTGACCTCACCCTCAGGCCATTCTCCAGCAAACTACTGACTCAGTATACAGATTTGAGATTGAATGAATTAACATGCCTCAGCAGTGCGTGGTTCAAGTCATGAAAGGGCCCAGTACTGCTCTGCTCTGAAATGAAGAGTGGCTAACTCCAGTTCATTCTTTTATCTGAAGCTTTTCTTAGAGAAACAATAAACAAGTGAGATCTAAATTCCAATTCCATGTTAGGAAATGCCTGTGGAAATGTGAGTAAACTACAGAACTTTGTATTTAATCATCTTCAAGGAAATGGTTTGATGGTTTGGCTGTAGATAGCAAACTGAGCTGTACCCTGTCAGTCCTTTTTCTGTGACTGGGACCTGGCCAGGATGCAGATAAAAGCCCTTTACTCCCCAGCGTCACCTCCAGGAAACTCTTGGACGGTGCCTCTGTAGTTTCTTGATCGTTGCAGCTCTGAAGGTAATCAGCCTGCATATCAGTGCATGGCCAGGCAGTGGAATGAACTGCCCTGGAAGAGTAACTTATGCCCTATCTTCAACACTGAACAAGGGTAACAGCCTGATCACAAAGAAAGCCATGAGAATTTGAAGAAGGCCTTTATTTCTTTCCCAGTAAGACAGAACACAGATCTGAAAACTTCTCCTTGTGGTAAATGATGCACCTGATATTAATGGATTGAAGTTTTATAATAAAGTCACAGAATAATGTCTGAAATTTAACACTGTAAAAATTATTGCTAAAGAGAGAGAAACTGCTTTTTAGCCAATGGTGTGTCTGGAAATTGTCTGAATTTTGAACAACCCAGCTTTAGATTTGGGTCCAAGAGTTTGTCCTGTGGAAAGTTCACCACACCCTGATTATAAAAAGTAGAATCCTCCAAGAAGAAACACACACTGCTAAGATTATGTGGAAGCTCTGGATTCCAGCCGAGTTTTTGGCAGATGCCTGAAGGAGAGGCTTCCTTCATATGCACACTTCTCTTGTGAAGAGGGTGACTCTCGGGCTCATTTTTTGGTATGTCATGTTGATCTTTGCTTTCCTTGGAAGAAGGAACATAAGCTCCCTAAAATTATTTTAAAATATGTGCATAATTGTTGCCTTTCTTTTGCCTTAGAATTTTGTTGTTGTTGTTGTTGTTGTTGTTGTTGTCAAGTGCAATTTTCTATGGGAAAAGCTTGTATCCTTTCACTGAGACAAGTTTCCAGTCGAGGTGGCACATATTCAGTCTGCTGTCCTTTCCTCAGCTCTTGGCCTCTCCTGGTGCCCGATGAGCTCCCTGAGAGGATGCTGAAGATGTCTGCGGTTCCCCTTGGCCAACTGAGTACCTCATACTTTTAATTTAATGTTCACTTAATTGATATTTCTTTATTAAGCACTGTGATGTGTTAGATATCTCCTAAACACCAATAGGAGACAAAAGTTAGATAAGGCAGAGACGCTCCACCCTCCAGACAGTACATTTTCTAGTAGGGGATATTTGACCAATAGTAAGGACAGACAACAAATAAGTCATGGTTTTAAGCTATAGTTAGCACTAAGGAAAGAAGCCCAGCTATTGAAATAAAAATAATTGTCTATCTAAAGCTACTACTATAGATTAAGTACATTATTTTTATTTTAGGAAGCCCTGGAAAAGAGCAAAGTGGTAATCAAGTAAAAATTGTATTCTTATCCTGAAAAAGACACAAGCCAATGGCACTCTGGGCCAAACAACACACAGAGTAGGAACCTAAATATCTAACATAAGAAAGAGAGGAAGCACTTTACTGCTGGCAAAAGTAAAGTGAAGTAAAGTACTGAAGGCAAAAGTAAAACAGTGTGGTGCAAGGTTTGGAAAGTCTAATAATGTTAGGTGTTGAGAAGGAGCTAGGAAATGACAAAGTCTTGCATTACTGCTATGGATTAGAACTAACCAACAATCCGCAGTACTTCCTAGACAAGCAGCATGTTTGTTACATCCACTGGTAAAGTCTAAAGGGCCTCCTGTCTCTCCCATGCCCTCACCATTTCTCTCTCTGCTCACTTGGCTTTTTTGCACTGTTCTTGGCCCAGGTTATCCCACTTTCGCCTGGTCCTCGAGCATCACACATCCTCTCCTTACTCTGCAGACTCTAACTGGACGTGTTTTCAAAGTCGTTGCCTTTGGTCCTAACGGTTCTCATTCTCTATGAACTCAAATACCCGTAGGACAGTCCGGGTAACAGGAAACAGCAAGAAGGCACAAGAAGTCCCAACCGGGGGAGCCTCACTCAATCACTGTGTCTCCGTCGTGTCTCTGCAACTTCTTATATTTTAAGGGAGCCAAAAGTCTGACACTTGCGTGGAAGGACTGCTTTTTAAATGCAGGCAACTATTTCAAAGCTTTAAAAATACCATGAGGGTGAGGAGTTTAGTTCCACACCTTGGCAGTTCAACATCCCAAATCTGACCTCCACTACCTCAAAAATAAATAAATAAATAAATAAAACCATGAGGGAAACTATCAGCAGGCCAGATTTGACCCCATCTGTGACCTCCTTTGCTGATCTCTCTTGTAGGGAAAAAGCTGCAACCCCCAACTGCTCTCCCAGGTTCCTCTCCCCTGGCCACGTCCGAACACTCTCATATAAAATTTCTTGTTTGTCCTTCATTAGCACTCCAAACTCATGTTTTAACATAAACACATTCTTATCAGAGTTATCTATGATGTGTCAAATACTGTACCAAATACTGTACCAATGACTGCAGGATTGAGGAGGCATATCTCCTGAACTCCATAATCTCACTTTCAAGTGAAAGAGACAAAAAGGGAAACAATGACAGCACAATGTGACAAATACTACAGAGGTTTTATCTTCAGAGGCCTAAAGCAGTGTCGGGACAGGATCAAACAAGACATCGCACAACTCATTCATTCATTCTACCAATATTTATTGAATTCCTACAGCGTTAGAAGCCCTCAGGCAAAGTACAGAAAAAAAATAACTTTTAAAAACATAATTTCTGCTCTCACACAGCTATTCAGAGAGTTTTTCAAAGAACAACAAGGCAAGTAAACGGATAATTTTAGTCAGGAATAAATACTCTTCAAGCTGCTAGGAGCAAGTTTGTAGTTTGTGCCCAGCACAGAGGCCCAGCTAAGAGGGTGGCCGGAGACTGCAGCCAGGGGGACCTCTTCCTGATCAGTGTAAAGGAACTGGATCCTGCCCAGGGAAGTGGCTCTGAATCTTACAAAGTAGATCTGAGTGCTGCAGAGTCTATTTCAGATGAGTAACCAGAGAGGCTTCAACACTGACATCCAGACAGTAGGATGACTAGAACACCTAGAGCGAGAGGCTTTTTGTTTGCTGCTGCTGGTTTGAGGATCAAGGGAAAAGATCGGCATAGGAAGTGCTCACAGACAGGAAAGGTGAGGTAGGAGACGAGCCCCTGAGAGGGAGCAGGAAGGGAAGCAGCACAGTAAATGGAGATGTTTGGGAAGGAGTGGTGAGAGGGGCAGAGGCTCTCAAGATAGGACACAGCACAGACACGTTGTGTTCAGGAAAGGCCTGGTTTCCTTGAGGAAAGGTGAGAAGGTCATTGTTTCATATGGTTTCAGATACAGATTATAAGGGGTTGAGAGGTTGGTATGAGTGTTAGGAAGTCAGAAAGAGAAGGTTTGATCCAGATGATAAAGAATCATAATAGTGCCAGGGATTTAGCTCAGTGGTTCCGGCGCCTGTCTTGCAAGCGCAAGGACCCAGGTTTGATCCCTGGTTAACCACATACAATACTGGGCGTGGAGACTCACACCCAGCAGCAATCAGCACCACATACCACAGTGCCAGGTGTGGTGGCTCACGCCTATAATCCCAGCACTCAGGAGTGAGACCCTGTCTCAAAAAAAAAAAAAAAAATAAGAGTTATAATAATCTGTAGATACAATGAAATATCAAATATGGGGGCAAAGAGATTAGTATGTGATCAGAGATTTGTTTTGGTTGGTTTGGCTTTTAAGGAAGATAACTCTACTAGTGATTAGCAAGATAGGACATCATTGTGGTAGTTAGGAAGAAAAATAAAAGAATTAAAAAGGAAGCTGAAATACAGGAGAAATTGTCAAAAGAAGGAAATTAGGGCTTGGACGTTGTGGATGAGCAAACGGAAGGCTTGAGAGGCCACCTGCCTCCCCTGTCACACATTCAGTCACTGAGGCCCACACGTCCCCTCTGCTTGTGTGAGTCTCCCTGCTCCCTCCATTTATGAGCCTCTTCCTAGATCCCAAAGTCCCGCTTCTCCCTCTGGACCGATGGAGCATTTGGCTGACGTATCCCGCAGCGCTCACACAGCAACTCGGAGCAGTTACTTGTAACTGTCTTCTCACTCCCCTCCAAGAACATGACCTACCACAAGACAGGAGCCAATCTCGCTTAATGATTCCATGATTCAAATAGACAATTTCCAGCATGTTATGATTGAAGGCAAAAAATAGATTCAATGACTAAAAGTAACTGCATATGAAGTTATAATAGTATGACCTATAGTATCAATTTAAAAAAGAAAAAAGCATATTACCAGAGTGATGGTGCACACCTGTAATCCCAGGGTTAGGAAGACTGACACATGCGTTTGAGGCCAGCCTGGGCTAAGGCCAGCCTGAACTACAGTGTCTCAAAAATAAAAACCTTTTTTAAAAAAGTGTCACTTGTCTACAAACCGGTTATTCACAAGACATATCTCATCTTTGTATAGGCTCAATTGTAAATTAGGTCAAAGCAATTCTAAGACATATGGAATATGCGGTTCTTACATGAAGCAACCTGGTAATAATCCCCAAGAATAACAGCCACTGATTCTCACATAATCACAGAAACAAATAGTTTCCAAGTGAAGATGCAGATGAAAAAAACCACAAGGCAAAGCTCCAGTCATTTGTTTCCTCGGGCTCTGTCCTCAGCATCACCTCTGAACCCTCACCACCACCTCCCGCCACTGAGCCTCCCCTGGTGCAGAGGAAATCACGAGAAATTTATGAACAGAAGCAAATTATCCAGATAAGAAAAGTTTATCTTGCAAGGTCATCTCTCTCATTAAGGGGAGGAAGGAAAGCTGCTTAAACCAGCCCTGACAACCATGACTAACTTTGGTTAGTTCGTGGGCAGTCTGTAAAGATCCGGCCACTCTTTTCTCCTATTTTGGTGTAAACTCACAACACACTTGTCAAGCTAAAACAGCAAACACGGACAGCAATGTTCTGACATTCTCATAAGCATGTCTGGTTTGTATTTAAGGCCCAAAGAAAATTTCTTTATTAAAAGGGATTACATGGGGCCGGGGGTTTAGCTCAGTGGTTCCAGTGCCTGCCTTGCAAGTGCAAGGGCCTGGGTTTGATCCCCGTAACCACATACAGCAAAGCTAGGTGTAGACACTCACGCCCACCAGCAATCAGTACCACATACCATGGTGCCGGGCGTGGTGGATCACACCTATAATCCCAGCACTCAGGAGGCAGAGGCAGGAGAATTGCTGTGAATTCAAGGCTGAGCTCAGGGCCAGCCTGAACTACAAAAGAAAGACCCTGTCTCAAAACAAAAATAGATTAGATGGTGGAAGAGGAGTAAAGTGAGGAATGGCAAGACTGCCAGTTACCACAGGATAGGAGGCCCAGAAATCCTAATGGAGTCCCTTAAAACAAGCAGCTCTGGAGTGGCACTCAGAACTACCACCTGCCTGCACAAAAGGGAAGGAGGCTGGACAACAGGAAGCTCCCGTGTGTCTTCCTCATTCCGTCACTAACAAGCACATGGGACAATGGGAGCAGAGCCCCTTGCACTCTTAGTGAGACAGAACAGAGGAGATGCCCTGTGAGCCCCGACAGTGTTAGGAAGGGACATTTCAGTGCCGAGGATTAGCTAGCACAAAGTCTGCCTCTGAGCTCCACGCTGGGCCTCTCCTGCATCAGCAGGGAGGCAGACGTTCAATGGCTTTGGGGGTAATAGTTGCTGTAGAGGACTGTGCCCTTACTGATATCTCCATAGATGTTATCACTACTTCTTCCTGCTACAAAGAGAATTACAA
The DNA here is from genome assembly GCA_004026965.1 of Petromus typicus. Lineage (NCBI taxonomy): Eukaryota > Metazoa > Chordata > Mammalia > Rodentia > Petromuridae > Petromus > Petromus typicus. The sequence continues at coordinate 578 of PVIR01017477.1, read as the reverse complement.
CTTCTCTTTGGATTCCTTCCAGTTTGCCTATTTATAAAAAGACTTCTTCCTGTGCATGTTTTCAGTGGACACTGAACTGGCTGCCTGGAACAGTAATGTCACCTCCCACTTGCCCAGGGACTTGGGTTTCCTCTTCTAGGAATGAGCTTGAGTTACGAGCTCTCCTAGGAGAAGGGCGGCAGCCCTGGACCTGTCACAACAGTTTCAGCTGTTCCATTCAACTCCCCCGGGAGTGGGGAGCTTCTGCTGGGCCGAGGGGGAAGCTAAGTACTTTGCAGAACAGTGAGTGCCCCAAGGCCCAGGGTGGGCCACGTCCAGTAGGGACTGAACAGCTACCTCGGCGGCTGAGTGACATACTCACAAGCTGCCCTGTGACCCACGGCTGTGCGCTCCTTCCCTCACACCCCAGAACACTTAGAAAGCATGAAGGAGGGTGACTTTACTATACAAACACCTCTGAATATGCCTCATTTTGTTTTAAAATTATCTACTAGAAACTTCAGTACTTTATTATTAAAAATGAATTTTTCAGCAAGGTAGTAAGAAACAGTGACACACAAAAATTGTTTTTCTAATAA
>PVIR01017476.1:0-34980 GCA_004026965.1 Petromus typicus | reverse complement strand
GGAGGTGAGGCTGAAGGTGATGACCAGCTGTGACGTGGGGCTGATGAAGGGCGGCGGCGTGACAGAGCGCTTCCCCTGCTCGAAGATTCGGTAGATGCGGTTGGTCTTGGTGAGCAGGGCCGAGTAGCTGAGGGTGGTGCCCAGGCCCAGGAAGAGCCTGCGGGCCGCGCACACGGCCGCCCCGGGCTCGGCCACCATGAGGAAGGTGATGGCGTAGATGAGGAAGATGCCGGTGAGGAGCACGTAGCTGAGCTCGCGGCCCGCGGCGCGCACGATGGGGGTGTTGTTGTGCCGCACGAAGGTGGCCACCACCGTGGTTGTGGCCATGATGCCGAGCACAGCCAGCAGGAGGGGCAGCGCGGCCCAGGGGGAGGACCAGGTGAGGCGCACCACAGGGGTGGGGCGGCAGCCTGTGTGGTTGGGCGTGGGCCGCATGTCCCCGGGACAGGACTCACATGTAAACTCGTCCACCTGGAAGCGGTAGCCGTCGCAGGCCTCACAGTGCCAGCAGCAGGGCACGCCCTTCACCATCTTCTTCCGCTCACCTGGCCCACAGGGGAGGCTGCACTGAGACGTGGGTACCTCGCGCTGGTCTCCTGACCACAGCAAGGCCTCCACCTGCAACGTAGGGATCGCAGCCGTGACCTCTGACTCCGGGAATTGAGGCCCACAGCCTGCTGCCCGCACCCGGAGTGGGTCTGTGCCACTCACATCCAGTCTAAGGGCCTCTGCCCACTGGCCCACAGCCTGGTACCCTCCGCTGTGGGCACTGCCATTGTTCGCCTGATACTGGAAGATGTCGTAGCGCCCAGGGGCGTCTCCGTTCTCGTTGAACATCACAGGTGTCCCAGCGCTGCCTGGAGGGAGAGCCTGTCATCCTCGCCTAGTCCTGCAGCCTCCTGGGGAGGCCTCGAGGCCCGGTCAGGACCAAGGAAGAGCCAGACAAGGTCTCGAGCAGATGCCCGGTGTCATCGACCGTTAGGGAAATGCAAAGCAAAGCCACATGAGATGCCACCTCACCCAAGGGACAAAGTGACAAGCGCACCCAAGGTGCGCACCTCTGCCAGAACGGGGAGCAGAAGGCAGTGGGGTCGCAAAAATTAAAAATGGAATTGCCTGGCGAGCCAGCAGTCCCCCCCCTGGGCGAAGGGACAGTAAAAGACATTGGATCCCCACGTCTAGATCAGTTTTGTCCACAGCAGCCGACAGCAGAAGCCACCCCTGCATTTTTCTGTGGATGAATGAGCGGAGGGACAAGACGTGGTCCAGGCAGAGGAGGGAAGGTCGTGCGTGTTAAAGAGAGGAATTCGGACACATTCACGAGCCTTTAGAGTATCCTGTTAAGTGACAAAGGCGATGACGAAAAGGACAAAAGCTGCACTTCTGTGAGGCGCCTGGCATGGGGCCTTCACTGGGACAGAGGGCGGGTGGCGGTTGCCAGCACTGTGGGTGAGGAGCTGTTGTTTGCAGGGGGCACAGAGTTTCTCCCTTTTGTGAGATAAAAAGCCTCCTGCAGCTGGTCGCCTGGCAGTGTGAATGTACACAGTGCTACTGAACCACACACTTAAACACTGTTAAGATGGCAAATTGTGTCAGGCACATTTTACCACAGTCTGAAAAGGAAACCGCTCAGCTGACAAAAACCAGACCCAGCTGATGTCTGGCTGTGGCTCCACCGCTTTCGGAGCTGGTCTGGGTGAGATGCAGGTGGATTAGCAGCAAGGAGCTCGGCGGAGCAAATGCACTCAGCAGAGCTTGGAGAACGGAGGTGGCTTTCCAAAGACTGGCGGGACAGCAGCAGACCTCGCCACACACAGCAAGTCCCTTGGGGCTGTCGGATGGCATCATGACTGGCTGCCTTGCCACGGGCATGTGGCTCCAAGTTAAGCCAAAGCTGCCCCGGTTGTGCTGGGCCTTCAGGGAAATCGCCCAGGCAGCGGCCACCGCGCTGTCCTCCCTCGCAGCCCAGGCGCCACGCACCGCTCACCGCTCACCGCTCACCATTGAAGCGCACAGCCCGGATGTACTGCAGCAGCATCCGCCCATCCGTGGGCTCCATCGCCGGGCACAGCCCCGAGTGCCCAGGGCACAGCGCCTGGTGCATGCTGTGCAGCGCGTGGGCGATGGCGTACACCGCGTCGATCACGAACTGCACCTTCCCCTCCTGCTCGTAGGCAGAGTCCCGCCCGATGCGTTCCTCACCTGTCCTAGGGAAGCCAGGAGGAAGTGTTCCTGTCCCCCGGTGCCAAGCCGGGCTGCCCTCCGCCATGCCAGCTGGTGTCCCGGGGAGCCCTCACCTGTGCACTTGCGGGTGGAATCGTCTGCCTGGCCGCCTGAGCTGGTCAGCTTGCAGTTAAAGTTCTCTTCCCAGAACTCAGCAAACCAGATATTCCTGCGGTTGTTCTCCAGGGATCGAGTCATGAAGTACTGGTCAAACCCTAGGGCAGCGCGGGGAGGCGGCGACTACTGAGCCAGGCCTCGCCACCTCGTCACTTTGCGGCTAGGAGTGGCTCTGCCACCACGTCCTGAACCACAGGTTCAAGCCAGGTGGGAGTTTCAGGGTGGAATCTGCACCCTGAGGCCGACTCACAGCCCTCCACGGAAGGGCTTGATCCCTGCCTTGTCTCTCCTGCCTAGGACACGGCTGTGGAGATAGAGTGGGTGGAGCTGTGCCATCCATCCTGTCAAGGTGAGGCACAGTACCCGCAGAGCACAGTGGCCCAGAAAGGAAGACAGAGCCCAGGGCCTTGAAAATATCATGGAGATGCTGCCCTGGCCTAAAACTCCCTACTTTCAGGCACCATCTTACAATGAAACGCTAGAGCTGTCCTGAGTCCAGGTCATCACCTGCGCTTCGAGGAGCTGAGGACGGGGTGCCAAGATGGTACCGCCCAGGAGGGTAACGAGCCAGGCCCCAGGCTTCATACTGCAGCCCGAGCAGCCGAGTGGGAAGCTGGCCGTCAAGGGGTGCGGTCGGGGAGCCCGGCAGCCTCCCGCACCCCAGCAGGCTCAGCCCACTGTCATCTGGAGTGGCTTTGGTAAAACCCAAACGTATGCACTGAGTTAAAAAGCAAAGCCGCACCTGAACCCTGCCCACTGTACTCCCCCACACCGCCCTGCAGCCCTGCCGGGAGGACACGCTTCCGGCCTGGGAACCGGGAAGAGCCCAGGTATGCAGTCAGGTGAGGGGCATCCCTGGGAGAGCACGGCCTGACTCACCGTCTATGGAGGCCCTTTTGGGCAGGATGGTGATGGCCCCCAGAGCCACATCTTCCAGGCTCAGGATGGGTGAGGCCTTGGACCCCCAGCTGTCTGAGCCGACCCACAGGAAGTGGCCCGTCAGGTTGGCCTGGCGTGTCGCCTCAAGGACCCTCCTGCCAAGAGCAAGCAGAGGTGCCAAGTGGGCACCCGGAGCCTGCAGCACCTGCCACTCGCCTTCGACGCAGCTCCACGTCACTCAGCGGGCCCCTGTTTACGAGGACAAGTGGGGTGCAGTGTCCAGGACTCATTCCCGGGCTCCCTCGACCCAGGTGTGCCCTCCTGCTCTGTCCTCACACGGTCTCCAAGGGTGCCAGGGTCTGGGCTTGGCTCACATTTGTCCCTGAAAGGTTTCTGTGTTGGGAGGTTGGTCCTAGTACGCAGTGCTGGGAGGTAGGGCGCTGAGGGGTGCCCCTTGTGAGGTGGCTGAGTCTTCAAGGGCTTGGGCCGTCCCTGGGGACCCGCTTAGTGCTGCCCAGTGGGTTCCTGCCTTGCCATGTGATCTCGCCCTCTCTCACCCCTGCCATGACACCATCTGCCAAATGATGGCGTGACCTGGGAACCATAGCTGGCCATGCTAGACTCTCAGGCTCCAAACCCATAGTCTAAATAAACCTCTTTTTGCTATAAGTCACTTGGCTTTGGGTATTTTGTTATAGTAACAAAAAATGGTCTGACACTGACAGCTCCTTGGGGAAGAAGGGCCAATCAGAAGCCACACCTTTCCCTCCGCCAGTGCTCCTGGTGTTACAGCAACTCCCAGGCTGGAGAAAGAGCTTCCAGCTGGCTTGGGGCCTGTGTGCTGGCCTTCTGCTGATGGCATCTACTGCCCTGACCCCCGCCATCCATGGCAGCTCACTTCCTGCGTATCCTAAAGGGCCTCTCTCCCATGCGATGGTAAAAAACGGACGTGTGTTTGCAGCTAGGCCTGAACATCTCCACTTAGGCCAGTCCTGGCTCTGCTCCAGGCTACAAGTACGACAGCAGAGAAACCTGCAGGTGCAGGAGGGCGACGTACAGGAGGAGTCAGGAACCACCGTCTGCCCCACCTGATGTCATCCTCGTTGGCGAAGATGATGATGCCCCGGGCGTTGGGCGTCTCCATGAGTCTCCTGATCACCTTGTTGAACTCTCCTGGCTTCGGTTCCCTGGGAATCTTGATGGACTGAGCGATGCAGACCCCTCCTGGGCATCGGGGTGTCATGGTCAACTCTCGGCCCACACCCCACACCCGCCAGCCACTGCATGGGACTGCTGCATCCTGAGCAGCACTCAGGCTGGACCAAGGAAGCACCCCAACGCTGGAGGGCATCCCAGCTAACACAGCCCGGGGCTGCCAGGGGCTCCCGCCTCTCCCTCCAGGCCCAGCTCACCAGCCTCTCGGGAGATCTGCACGAAGGCCTCCACCCCACTCTCGCCATAGTTGCCCTCGGAGGCCAGAGTGGACACGTAGTTCCACCCCAGGGCCCGTACGATGTCCACCATGGCCTGGGCCTGGTAGGAGTCAGGTGGCACCACTCGGGAGAAGAAGTCGTAGCGTGTGGAGTCGCTGAGCTCGGGGGCGGTGGAGGCGTAGCTGATCTGGGGTATCTGGGGCAGGAAGGACAGCGGGGCTGTAGGTGGGGTCAGCAGTCCTGAGGAGGGAGGGCAGTGGGGACTCGGCACAGATGGGCACAGTGAGTTTGGGGAGTGCATGTGCTGGGCCAGTGGGCATGGGAGCCTGTAGCGACCTGGGCAGCTGCAGTCAAGGAGGCCGGGAGGGAGGGCTGCGGCTCGTGCCGGGTCTGAGGGCCCAGGGAAGGCGCGAGGCTCCGGCTGACAGCTCTGCAGGCTGTGTCCTGAATAAGCCACTGCACTCGGGGAAGGGGCTGCCATCAGCCTGATGCCAGTCCACGAGCTGGGCACAGCTGCATCGCCAGGGAGAGGGGCATCTTGTGGACCCAAAAGGAAGCAGATTCTCCTGATCCCCATGGCGGGGCTCGTGCTGAGCAGTGCAAGGGGTCCGGAGCGCTGGAGGGTCTGGCGGGGTTGGCCTGAAGCTGGGTTTTATCTGTGTGTGTTTGGGAGAGGAGCAGCTGGCACTGAAAGCGCTGAGCCCATGGGGGGAGGAGGAGACCTGGGGAGGGGCCGGGGGCCAGGGACAGTCCCTGGGTCAGAGAGGGCACCAGCTGTGGACGAGGACAGCAGGGGAGACGCTGGGGAGTGGGGGGCAGACGGGGTCAAATCGTAGACAGTCTCCCACACGAAGGTGGGGGTGCCGTCCAGCCTGCCTTGCAAACACACACGGGAGTCCTAAAAGGAGGAGGGCAGGGGAAGGGGCGGGGCACCAGAAGAGGCTGTGGAGCCCAGGGCGGCAGGAGAGAATAGAGACAGACAGAGGGAGAGCTGGGGCGGCGCAGAAAGGCCTGAGCAGAGCTATGGCGACTGCAGCGCTGGGTTTCATCTTCCAAGCAGCCTCTGCGGGCAGGCGGGCCTCCTCCGGGAAGGTGATGTGGGGAAGATAAAAGTCAAACCGCAAGTGTTCTTTTGGATCAGGAGCAGTCTGCAGGGGGCCCAGCCTGGCCCGCGGCCGACATTCTGTCTCCATCTAATTTGGGGACCAGTAAGGATCTGCAGCCTGACTGCAGTCCCCAGCCGGCCGAATTTGGGGGTCTCCACACCTGACAGACCCGGGGAGGCAGAGATGAGGACACGGAGCAGGGGCCTGGCCGCTGTGATGTTGCTCGCGGTGCGCCAGGCACGCGGGAAGTCCCCGCGGCCCGGCGGGCAGTAAGGGGGGTCAGGTGCAGACAAAGAACAGAAGGTCCCGCATGGCGACACACAGGTGGGCCGGCAGGAAACGTGGGGGACAGGTGTCCCTCCTTCCAGTGAGCTGGAATCGCAGTAAAACCGTCACACCTCCCAGGCCCTGGAACATGGACTCTGCTGCAGAGCCAGAGTCCTGACTTCTGGGAGCCCGCTCTGGGCCCCAGGGCGAGCGACCACGCTGCCCCTGGCAGAGACCACGGAGGAGGACAGGCCTGCGCCGGGCACTCTAAAGGGAGCCCACTGGCCGCACTCAGAGGCCCTTGAGAGACGGGAACGGCGGCCATTGTGAAAGTGAATCTGAAAGCGCCGAAGCAGCAAGGGCACCCGCCCTTCGGACCTGTCCACCCTCAGCGGTAGCCCGGACTCGCCCCAGGTGCCGCTCTGGAAAAGGCGCCTGCCCCTCGGGAAACAAGGCCTCTCGTCACCGGAGGACCCAAGGACAGGAGCGTCTAGTCCGGCGTGCAGGGCTCCTGCGAGTCCCTCCGCATGACCCAGGAGGGACGGAGCAGGGGCCCTTCCCGGGGGGGGGGGGGCGCCGGGCCTCACCGCGAACAGGCGCAGGACGTTGGCCACCATGATGGACACGGAGCTGGCCGAGGCGCCCACGACGGCCACCACGCGCTCGGGGGGCGCGGTGCGCAGCGGAGGGGCGCCCCCGGGGCAGCGCACCGCGTCGTGGCCGTCGCCGCGGCCCTGGATCAGCGCCTGCACGAAGCTCAGCGCCTGCTCCAGCGCATAGGTGTCCCGCGAGCAGGTGTCGAGCAGCCGCGCGCCCAGGCGCACGCCGGGCAGCAGCGCGGGGTCGGCGTTGACGCGGTCCAGCGCGTACAGCATGGCCTCCAGCCGGTGCACGCCCTGCTCCTTCTTGAGCGGCCCGCAGGCCCGGCCGGCCGCGCCCCGCGCGTGCACCGGGAAGAGCCCGCCCAGCGTGAGCCCGCCGGCCAGGCGCACCGAGCCCGCGCCCGCGCCCGCGCGCGCCAGCCAGGCCGCCAGCGCCAGCAGCAGCTGCGCCCGCGCCCGAGCCATCGCGACCTCGGCCGGCGTCGTCGCGGGTCCTGCGGAGGAGCGAGGCGCCCTGAAGCCCGGGCCGCGCCGGCCGGTCACTGTGGGCTCAGGGCAGATCCGAGGGGCGCTGGGCGGCGGAGGATCTCAGGGTGGGAGGGTGGAGGCCGCCCCAGCGCGGGAGGGCGCGGACTCCAGACCCAGTGCTCCTCTCCGCTCTGGCCCTCCCGCCGGTGGCGGCGTATTGGCCTCAGTCGGGTCTGACCAGACCCCTGCCTCTGCCCCTGCCCCTCTGAGTCTTACTCCTCTGCCTCGGCTGGCTGTCCTCGTCCAACTTCGCCTCTTGCTTCTTCCACCCTGCTCTCAGGAGGCCGAGGGCAGAGGTGACGCCGAGGCTGAGGGCCGCGAGTGGGTCAGAGCCAGCCCGGAGGAGGAGGAGGCGAGCGACACGCAGCCCGTCTGCCCAGCACAGAGCACCCTGCCAGGCAGCCCCTTTTGGGAGACGGCGGACAGGACCGGCCGGCAGGCTCTAGGTCACACGGCCCCAGAGCGGCGCAGACCTGCGGGCCCACACTGCCCGCGGCTCCCGCCCTGGTCTTTGACGTGGGTGACGGACTCGGAAGAGCTGCGCCCGTGTCAGTTTACACGGATTCAGAATGGCGGGGCTGTCAGGGCTGGTTTAGTTCACATCTGACCGTGGTGGGGGCTCTGCCAGAAGCCCTTACCCACGCTTCCTGCCTGAGGACCGACTGGGCTCTCTGATGCCAGGAAGCAGAGGGCATCTAGGGACAGGTGGTGACTTCTAGCTCAGGGATTAGCCAGCTGTGGCAGGGAGGGCTGAGCCGGCTTGGGCTCCATTAACAGAGGGGATTAGGGCAGGCTCGAAGTTTCTGCGGGAAGCACGCCACCCCTTCCCCGCCGCACCCAGAGGCCCATCGGTTAGTCCCAGAACTCAGGACAGGAGCGGGAGGTAGGGGCACGGCGGGCTGCGCTGTGCGGACCGGCTGGGGGCGCCGAGCCCTGACGGCCCGGCCCTGCGCTGTGCAGCCCCACCAGGTCCGGGCCACGTAGCTCCTGAAGAGACGCTGGCCTCTCTGGAGCGGTCAGGAAAGGAGGCTCACAGGCAGCCAGTACGTGGGGTGGGAGTAGCCTGGTTTGAACTGAAAGACTGTAAGTGTAAAAAAGGCTCTGGAGGAAAGCAGGTCCTACCCTGCCCCAGAACCAGCACTTCCAGCACCCTGCCTGGAGCTCGAGGATTCCCGCTGGGGACCCGCACCCGGGCCTCAGGGCCTGGCCGCGTTCTGCCGCAGCTGCCTGAGCTCCGTGTGGGGCACAGAGTTTTTGCAGCACGCTCGGGACGAAATTTAGAAGGGGCGCAGTGACTCTGACCTGACAACCCCGTGTCTTGTCTGGGTCACCCTAATGAAGTCCCAAGGACTGGTGCCTGAGGAGCAGACTTCTTTCCTCAGTCGGCGGCTGGGAGCCTCAGAGGCCGGTGAAGCGCCGTCCTGGCCTCTAGACCCCTGCTCACTGGCTTCCCACCCACACAGCCTTTCCTCACTGCCTGTGGGGAGTGATCTCTGGTCTTCTCTTCTCGGAGGGACCTTGAGCAGAACAGATTAGAGCCCGGCCTTGTGACCTCCTTTAACTGCTGAAATAATAACTGCCAGCGGTTCTGAGGTCGCAGGACAGGCGCTGGTGAACTCAGGTAGGGAAATCAGCGTGAACGCCCAGTTGCCTGAAAGTCCCTCAGATGGCTCTTATTCCAACCCAGAGTCTGTTTAGTTGAGAATTCCGCAGTGCAGTTGTCTGCCCTTTGGTCTGTTCTAGCCCACCTTGAGCCAGGGGTTGTTGATGTGAACTTCACAACCACAAGGAACCACCAGAGAAGCAGGCTGTGTTGCTCCACACACACTGGCAGTTACAAAGCACTGCAGCTATGGAAACGCAAGGTCTCGATGCCTCGCGTTGGCCAGGTGAGCTCAGAGGAGCACAACCCAGCGAAATCTACTGGGGTAGGTCAGTCTGGAGTTGCATTAAAATACATGTCTAAGTCTGATGTAGTGGCCTGTGCCTGTATCCCAGCTATTATGAAGGTTAGGCTGGAGGGTCTTGAATTTATAGCCAGATTGGGCCACACAGTAAAACCCTGTCTCAGAGAAAGATGCCTGTTTATTACTAAATAACACATGATACAGTTTTGCTGGTCCGTGATATTGAAATGGAGAGGAATTATCAGCAAAAGGGTCTCTGTTACTTAGGGTCATGGTTGTCCAAATGAAATAAATACAATTTTAAGATTTTCAATTTTGGGCTAGGGATTTAGCTCAGTGGCTCCAGCATCTGCCTGGCAAGCACAAGCTCCCGAGTTCGATCCCCGGTACTACATACCACAGTACCGGGTGTGGCGATGCCTGTAATTCCAGCACCCAGGAAGCAGAAGCAGCAAGATTGCTGAGGTCAAGGCTGGCCTGGGCTACATAGTGAGTTCAGGTCCAGACTGAACTACAAAGTGAGACTCTGTCTAAAAAAAAAAAAAAATTCTTTTTTTTTAAAGGTCTGCCGCTTTTTTTTTATAAAAAAAAAAGCTTTTTATCATTTGACATTAGCATGGATTTGAATATCAATAAAAACATAAAAATCTAGCTTTCTGGGGATTTAGTTCAGCAGCACAGTCCCTGCCTGGCAAGTATGAGGTCCTGAGTTGGAGCTGTGGTACCACACAACAACAACAATAACAACAACAAAAAACGGGACTCACAGTTTTGATAATGGAGTAATTGACTCCATTTTGAAAAAGAAACATTTTAATGAACGACTCCCGTTTCTAAACCAGTGTTTAAAAAAGGCGAGCGACCTGCAAGAGCAGGACTACACGCAGGGGCACCGTTGTGCACTTTCTATGGAAATTAATGTAAGCAGGGCTTGTAGAGGGAAAGACAAAGCATTTTCGAATTGGAAACAGAACAGAGAAAACATATGGCTGTAATTAGAATATTACGCTTCAAGTTAAGAAGCTGTCGGTTGTGGAAGCAGAATTTGAGCGTGGCGCTGACGCTGGCACATAGGCTTCGGCCAGACTCACTTCTCAGAGCAAGCCAGCGACGAGGCCAGCTCTCCACACTGCGCTGCGTACAGCCTGCTCTGGGCGTGATCGGTGTAAGTCGTCCCCGCACAGGCCAATAAAGGGCTTCAAGAATGAAATGTAGTTGAGGAAATTTTCATTTTTAAAATGTCTTTTTTAGATACGAGAGATTTCTTAGTTCAGAAATACTGTTTACTTGTTTTTATTTAAAAGGAAAATCTTTAGCCAGAATACAAATTTTCCTTAAAATTAGAGAAATTAAAGTGGGGAGGGCTGGAATGAACCTCAGAGACATCATCCTGGCAGTGTACTGCCCCATGCAGGAGCCAGAAACCTTTTCTTTGTCTTGTAATGAGTGAATGAATTAATCTATTTATTTTGAGACAAGCTCTTGCAGTGCCTCTATGATAGGTGCTATTTTGACAGAGACGTGAATGCAGAGTTTGATAAAGCAATGTTGACATCTGTCAGGCAGAAGGAGCAGTAGTTGGAGAGTCTAGGTGGAGATAAATAGCATAGAATTATCAAGAGGTGAATTCAGGTGTTTCTGTTGGAGCACAGTATATGGACTCTTGAAAATCATGTATTGTGCAAACCTCCCAGAGGAATGAGAAAAAAATTGGGACAGACCCCTCAGGCTGTAAGCAGATTTGGGGCCAGAACATTAGGGAAAACCATAAAGCTAGTGAAAAATAATAGTAGGGCCAGGGATGTAGTTCAGAGGTGGGGCAGTTGCCAGCACCTGCGAGATCCTGGCCTCGATCCTGAGCACCACACGCAGCAGCAAGAGATCCGAGAGGAAGGGATCACACTGCCGAGAGCTCTGGAACAGCTGCACGAAGGCTAAGCTCAGCGCTCCGTCCTCAAATTGTGCTGCTCTTAGACTACAAATAGTCTTCCTACATTTAGATCTTTTCACTTCGAGCGCAAAATATTAATGTACTGGAGAAAAAAAATCCCACAGAAACCAAGAAACCTTCCATACAATGCCAAACTAAAACACAAGGCGCTAATGTGTACTGCAACAAAATATAGCTCGTCACAAAACATTACAGAATCGAAAGCACAGACATTTTATAGTGCATTTTATGAGACTGATACATAGCTACAGTGAGAAATAAAATTCACAAGCCACACTATGAAACATAGATACACAAATCCTGTGCCAGCATTTGTAAACTACACACACAAAAATGTCATAAACATGTCTTGTTTGTCCCAGAAATGCACGTTAGCAGATTAATGGCTTAGGAAATCTACTCATGTAATTCACTGCATTAACAGATTAAAAGAAAAACATGATTATCTAATGGAGGCAGAAAACATTTGATAACATCTAACATTCATCATGATTTTAAAAGTTCAGCAATCCAGAGATCTTGTTTAATCTGATATAGTTATCTATTAAATCCACAGAAAATATTGCACTCAGTGATTAGTTGTTTAAATTATTTATTTCCTGAACACTCAGAATAAGACAGTAGTTCCAACCACTATTCCACTACTTTCCATCTTCATGGCTGTCAAACTCCCGGAGGTGGGGTGGACTGGCGGCAGTTTCCATTTCTCAAAAGTTTCTACATCTGTTGATTTTCATTTGCTTCAAAATAATCCCAGTGCTAAAGTGGCATATTTTGCTGTGGCAGGAAGTCTTCAGGTTGGGGCCTGCTCTGGAAGGGGACCGGACCAGCCCTGTCCTCTTCCTGTCTGGAGCTTCTTGCTCCGCCACGTGCCCCGGGCAGGATGTGCTGCCTGTCCACACACAGGCTCAGGAAGGGGTGTGTGTGTGTGTGTGTGTGTGTCTGTGTGTGTGTGTGTGTGTGTGTGTGTGTGTGTGTGTGTGTGTGTGTGTGTGTGTGTGTCTGTGTGTGTGTGTGTGTGTGTGTGTGTGTGCGTGTGTCTCTGTGTGTGTGTGTGTTTGTGTGTCTCTGTGTGTGTGTCTGTGTGTCTGTGTGTGTGTGTGTGTCTGTGTGTGTGTGTGTGTGTCTGTGTGTGTGTGTGTGTGTGCATGTGTACTGACTGTGGACCCAAACTTCTGAAACCAGTGAGCTAAAATAAAGCTTTTCTCTTTTAAAAAGTTTTTGTCATAGTCACAGAAAACTGACTGACATAATAGTATGTTCTGGTATCCTCTAACACAATGAATGAAACCATCTTGATAACATATTACCTAAATTCTATGTGCATATTTTTTTGTTGATGCCTTTCATCGTTACCTTTTCTTCCAGGGTTCCTTATCACATTTGGTTATCCCGTCTCATTAGCTCTCTGCTGGCTGTCATGCTTTTTTAACCCTTCCTTGATTTGACGACTCTGACAGTAGTTGAGGAGTGCTGGCCAGGTGCTTTATAAAATGTCATTCTGTGGTGATTATCTGAAGCTTTCTCATTGTTTGACTAAGCCTATGGATTTCTGGAAAAAAGACTATGAAAGTGAATTGTCATTTTCATCACATTGAAGTGACACAAACTGCTTAAAATAGCCGCTGAACCTAACAACTTAACTGAGGACGTCTTTGTACATTTCTGCTCTCCTCACTTCTCTGCTTTTCTACGAGCGCTTGCTGGAAGGACACGGCGCAGAGACCTTCTGGAGCTGCGAGTTCTTCTCAACACTGCACCGTGCTTGGAGGGCATGTTACCTACGTTACCGATCACTGACTGCTTTGCATATGAGATGTCTGTGCTTTCCTCAGTAATCTGCTTTTGATTATTATCGAGACATTATTGTATGGTACAGAATCACAGGTCTTACTTTGTATTTGGGGTTATAACTCACCACCGCTTTATCGTTTGTTGCCCTCACTGCTCTGTCTTGTCATCAGGAGCTTCTGTGTCCACTTAACATGATCCTTGTGTTTATTTTTGTTGTGATTTTCAAAGCTTACAGTAGTTGCTTTTGGGTGTTACCAATTGCTCTGGGATTATCTCGCATATTTCCTTTCTCAGTTTTAGGATCTATTTCTCCAAGAAGCTGTGACTCCTTTTATTAGAGAAAGAAATTAGAAAACAAAATCTGTGTCCTGAATTTGCTTGTTGCTGTTGAGATAGCTTTGCTTAGACTCCCTCAGCTGACGAATCAAAGAAATACAGTTCATGAATTTAATTCATTCCGTGATGGTGGTTGTGAACCAATCAAATTTTCCCATCAGGGTTAATGTACGTAAGATTCATCTCTTTTGAACCATATTTCTTGAATCACAAAAATACAAAACAACATCTTCTGGGCTGCAGAAGAGGCGTCACGCCGCGGGGTCCAGCTGACCTGCGTGCAGCCACGCTCCGTGTCCATGTCGTCCACCGAGGCAGCAGCTGTCGGGCGTTTGGCAGAGGTGGGTGGGAACGGGCGCAGCCTCGAGGCCCGGCCTTCGCGCGGACTCCTCACGGCGGGCGTCTGGCCTCGCTCGCGATCTGCTCCTGCAGAGCTGGGGGCTCCGGGGCCCGGACACCGGCGGGCTTCGTCTTCAGATGGCCGCAGAGAAGGGCCACTCGGTCCTTCGCGGGCTGGTGCCCGGCGGTGCCCTTTCCTCCTTGCGCTGTAGGCTCTGTCTGGCGTCTTGGTCCAAAGGGCCCGCTTGTGGGTGTGAGCCACCATTCCTGGGCTGATGTGTGTATTGTTTTGAGCTGACTTGCCTGGAGATTCAGTCCCTCTCTTACTGCATGTTAGTTTCTGCCTTGCTTAGGGATATATAATAATTCCATCACATTTTTCTCTCTAGAGATCATGTTAGCTTTGAGTTGAGGTAGTTTTACTTTTCCCCTTCAGATCAGATGCTTTTTCTCGCCTTCCCTCAGTGGGTACGCACACCATTCGAGCGATGGATGTGAGCGGTGGGGCAGATGCCTGTGCCTTGTTCCTGATCCCAGGGGAAAGTGTTTATCATTTACTACGGCTTTAGCTGTAGGATTCTGTAGAAGTGGGTGTTCCTTCATATTTCTGGTAGAGCGAGAGATTTTCTTAAGACCGTCTTCTGAATTTTGCTGACACTTCTGAGCCTCGCTGTGATAGTCTGGGGAAGAGGACACAGCCAGAACCCTCGTGGTGACCCCCAGTCCCTGATAGTCCCACCGTTAAGGGATTAACAATAACCAACAAACACCAAAGTCAGAACCTTGAGGGAAAAGGCTTGTTATTAAAGGCTGAGTCCAGGCTCAACTCTGAGCAGCGGCAGCCAAAGGTCAAACACTGCAGCCCAGAGGTGGGAGCGGAAGGACCCGTAACCGAGCTCGCCTGCACCTTGATACGGTACCAAGCCTTCAGCCCATAATCCTAGCGTGCATAAAACGGGGCAGTCCCACAATAACCCCTGTAGTTGAAGGTTACACGGAGCAGGGCAGACACCCTTAATCCCAGTAAGTGCCAAGTCCGGGGCCAACAATCTCAGTGCGGTAATCCTTGTAGTCTGAGATCCCGCAGGGTGGCAGATGTCCAGTAAGTCGTACACCCCAGTGAGTTGTCTGCATTTCCCGACACTTCACCTTGACTTTGTCAGAGCAGCAAGCCGGCTGCAGGGCTCCCTTGATTCCCTTTTTGCTGCTCAGGAGCCCAGGCCCTCTGTGGCTTCAGTTGTGTGTTTATCTTCCGACCGCCTCCGTGCTGCTCACTGGAGTGGCGGGGGGAGGGGCACAGCTCAGCAGCAGAGCAGCTGTGCAGCCTGAGGTCCTGGGCTCAAGTCCTAGCATCACAAAGAAAAAGAGAAGTAGAGTGGAAGGTAATTCTGCTGCCTTCTACTTTATCTTGGCAGGAGCAGAACAGAGACTTAGAGTATTTGATGACTTTCAATCTTTTGTAGCTAATAATGAAAATTTTCCACCTTTATCCAGTAGACATCCTTCAGGCTGGTTCCCTCTTTCGATGTGACCTTGCCGAGCTTTCCTGCCCCCGGGTCCCACTGCCTTCGGTTTGTGATCCATCTCCACGGAGCCTTTTTTGTGCTAAAGGTTTTTTTTCCCTAGTTGCTATCGGATTGTCATTCCTTCTAGGCCTTTATAGTGAATGGAGTCAGGGACAGGTTTTTAAATTTTTTTAAAAGAAAGAACCAAACTTTGGTTTTTAATATTTCCATTTCAAATATTAGCCAATAGCCCTTTCACTTAACATCTTTGAAATTTTTATTTGTATTTCTTTTTGCTTAGTATGTAAATCTTGGCTACTGATGACATTAATTTTTATTTGCTTTATCCTGCAATGGGTACATAACTTTGAATTTATCAGTATCAGACCTTTACTATCAGTAAGAATGTTGAATTACGGGGCAGGGAGTTAGCTCAGTGGTTCCGGCGCCTGTCTCGCAAGCGCAAGGACCAGGGTTCGATTCCCCGGTAACCACATAACAATACTGGGTGTGGAGACCCACACCCAGCAGCAACCAGTACCACACACCACAGTGCTGGGCGTGGTGGCTCACGCCTGTAATCCCAGCACTCGGGAGGCAGAGGCAGGAAGATTGTGATGTGAGTTGGAGGCTGAGCTCAGGGCCAGCCTGAACCACAAAGCAAGACCCTGTCTCCAAAAACCTAAAAAAAAAAAAAAAAAGAATGTTGAATTACTTTATTACTTTGTGTCTGGTCACAAAGTCATGTATTTCTAATTGCAAATGTACACATAAATTTAATTAGTATTCACGTCATTCCAGTGAATAAGACAGTAACCTGATCGTACTATCATAAGTTGTATGTGGATGTATGGGTGGGTGGGTGTGTCCAGTGCTGAGTAGTGAGTCCAGAACCTGGACCACACTGGACAGCGCTCTATGAACTACACTGCCAGGCCATTACATCCTCTATTTCACTGCCACTTGTAATCCTCTGGGGTTTGGATGTTGTTATTAAATAAACTTCATAATATTTTAATGAAGAAACAGCTTATGTCATTCAATTTATTTTTACTTTGATATGATCAGTTTTTTTACTGTAACACTGGGATCCCAGACTTATTTACTAGGACATCCTGGATCATCTCTTTGTTCTGCTCCTTCAAGAGCCCTTTCGCTTTAAGCCTGTCCTTGTAAACTGTAGTGTTTGATGTTTTAAAAATCAGTACAGATGATGATTTAAAAATCTGCAGAGTGTAGCTTCGCACGCACAGGGCCTTGGAATCATTCCCCAGCTTCTGCCCCGTCAACACGGACCTATATTATTTGGTGCATGCAATGGCAGTAGTCCTTTGAGGATGCAGTTATGAGTAGGGGGATGACAGTGTTGGAGGGCCACCTGTAAGATTAAAGGAGCCCTTTAAACGAAGTAATGAGTGTTATGAAAAGGAAAATACAGAGTTTAAGCCTTTGTTTTGATTCAGTATGAGTCCCAGTTAAAATATATATCTTTTGGGCTCAGTAGCATTTGGACATTAATTGTAGATTCATTATAATAGTCCTCTTACAACCTGACAGGAAACAGCAATAGATGGCTAGTGGTCCACAGTTTTGAATCCTTTTTCCTTAACACGACTGTCACTACAGTTACGAACAAAACGAGTGCAGGAAGGAGGGGCAGATGGTCAGAACTGAAAGATGCTTTCAGCGTTCTCAGGCACAGCACCCGGGTTGTTTTCCCTAGCCTTCCGCTCTTGTATCCTTCTCGGACACCGTACCAGATGTCTCGCGGGGACGTCTGGGAATTGTAGGCCAGAAAAGGACCGGCGCAGCGGTTCAGACCCGAAACCCTGGGACTCTCCGGTGCGCACGCGCACTCGCGTCCCGGGGTTAGCTGCGGCGGGGGCAGCAAGAACTGTCCCTGCGCTCGGGGTCGAGCGGGACGCCGGCACGGTGCGCAGCTTGCCGTCCAGGCCTGGTCGGGCTCAGGTAGGAGCTGCGGGGGAGGCGGAGCAGGGAGGCTCTGCCCCGCCGCAGGGCCGAGGCCGGGGCCGCCGCGCTCGCTCCTCCCGAGCCCGGCGCCGCACCGCGCTCGGCCTGGCAGGTGGCGTGGCCGGGGCGGGGGGGGGGGTGTTGACCGGGACGGTCGCTCCGCCCCCGCCCGAACCGAGCCGCCAGCGCCGCCGCCGCGGAGATGCGCGCAGCACCCAAGGCCGGCCGGGCGCCCGAGGACCGGCCCGGGAAGGAGCCGCCGGGAACTGCTCGGCCGCGGGTCCGCGAGCCCGGGCGGCGGCGAGCAGTGCGCGTCCGTGGGCTGACACCTCCCCTCCCCGCGGAAACTTTCCCTGTTTATGCTCTTTTGTCAGCCTTCCTTGTTGCTTTCCTCCAGTTAATCCAAGACTGAGTTGACTGTGTTCTATAATTAGTTTTGCCACTTGCAAAATTATCTCCTCAGTCTGTACATTTTTATTTTTATTATTTAGGAGGGAGGATGCTGAGTCTGAATCGGATGCAGCCTGAGTTCTGCCGCTGAGCTGTCCCCCAACCCCTGCTCTCTATTTTAAATTCATCTCTGGCCCGTGACGGTGCTCCTCAGCCCAGGTGCTGATGTGCGGAAGATTTGTCTTTTCCCCGTAATCAACGCTTGTGAACCATCAGCGACCGCGTCATTTTTGTTAGTGACTACCCCCTGGCTCTCACCCCTTTGTTTCATTCATCTTTATTCATAGTTACTGGCTGCGAAAGGTAGGAGGCCACACCCAGAGCGCCCCTGCCTGGAAATACCCGCCCTGTGCAGATGTTGGGGGCGAAGCTTCCTTCGCCTCCAGGGAGTGGGCCCGGGGCGCCGAGTGCAGGCGGCAAGACTACATCTCTTTCTCCCTCCACCGCAGGTGCCTTCTCCAGGAAGGGCAGCAGGGGGGGAAATGGCCAGGAGGTTGCTGCCAGCCCAGGTTCAGGTAGGTGAAGGGTGGGTGGCCTCTTTCTCGGGCCTCCAGGGTTCAGAGGCGGCACTGATTGGGAGCCTCTCTGGGCAGCAGCGCCTGCGAGGTGGGGCACTGCAGGGAAGAGCTGCTCTTGCCAGCGGAACAGCTGTTGACTAGGAATTCAGTTAGGCCCCCCCCCCCAGCTTTAGCTCGGAGAGACCCAGGTAGGTGCCATTTTGCCCAATGGAGCACAAAGACATGGAAGAAATAAATCCCTAACACCGGAGGTTCAGAGAGAAACACGGTCCTTGCCCTCAAGGAACTGAAGGCAGCCAGGGTACGGAAGCACAGGTGGTCCCGCCCAGCTGTAGATCCCGCAGAGAGTTCAAGCAGCTGCAGATCCAAAGCATTTGAAAATAATTTAGTGTATAGTAAACTTGTACAGACCTTTATTTTTGTCATTAATCTCTAGGAAAGTGCAGTATAATGGTTATTTACACTGGATTAGGTTTTATCAAGAGATGACAAAGTATTTGGGAGCGTGTGCGTAAGTTATATAGAAGTACCACACCATTCTATGTCAGGGATTGTCTCAGTTGCCTACTTGTTGCTGGTACAAAATACCCAACACCAGTAGCTCAGGGGAAGAAAGGGTTATGTGGCTCATTTCAGTTCATAGTCAGCTGGCTCAAGGCAGGACAGGGCAGCAGAGGAGAGCAGCCCCAGGGCAGAGAGAGAGGAGGAGGAGCGGGAGAGAGCACCTTCCTGACCGCCACTCTGTGACCCACTCCTCCGACCAGACCGCAGGTTTTAATCTCAGGTCAGCCCCAAGCCGTCGCAATTCAGTCGCCTTTCAAAAGTCCCACCTCTAAGCGCATGAAGCTGACGGAGCGGGGGACGTCTAGACACAAACCATGACGAAGACCTACACGTACTCTCCTCGTGGGCTCTGCACGGAGTCTTGGAACCGATTTAGTCGGCGCGCCTGCGCCCCACTCGCACCAGGCCCAGTCAGGTTGGAACCTTCCACCCTCAACATCTGCGCAGGGTGGACGTTTCCAGCCAGAGGGGCTCTGGGTGTGGTCTCCTGCCTTTGTAAGAGTCTGTTCTGTTTTGGTGACTGCACTCCATGAGATGGTTACACTTTCATGCGAAACCTTTCCTGGATGGTGAGATTGGCAGGTGACTAAGCCAGTAGAAAGATCTACATATCTATGAAAAGGAAAAAGACAACTTCTGAAGGAAGTAAGGAGGGAAACATCACTTCCTTTGTTTCCAATAAGGGGGACTTTAAGCACTTTTTTTTTTTTTAAAGAAATCAAACCAGGGCTTCATGCATGTGGGTATTTTCCCTCGGAGCAGCAGCCCACCCCCTGAACTTGCTTCGCCCTACACACTTGAGGAGTCCTGAGTCCTGACCCTGTGGTCTCCTGCCTTGGTTTGTGGAAATGTACTTTGGGGAGGTAAAGAGAAAGCAAGCTGTGATCTCACATTCTAAAAATGTACACTGAGGAAACTATGCTTTTCTGATGTCAAACCTAGCAGTTGAGTGGAAATGACATAAACATCCACCTGTAGATTAAACAAGCTGGCTCATCCTTACAGTGATAAAAAATATTGAGTTACGCCATATAAAACAATTTTATTTTTGGTTGAAACCATATTTGCATGTAAAAAGATGTATAGTAAAAAGTTTTAGCATTTTCTTGTGGCAGAAAGTTAGGTAATATTTCCTTTTATCGTGCTTATTGATCTTGTTTTGTTTTTTAAAGTGGTCAGTGTGTGGAAATACCACAGTGAATGTCATTAGTATGTACGATTAATGTGTCCTAATAAAAACTGGTGATTTTTAATAAGAAACAGGGATGACTCGGTCAGAGTAATGACTTGTGCAGGGCAAAGTGGCAGAGGGTGCGGAGCGGAGTCCTTACCAGCCCCTCCGTGGTCCCCCTTCAAAGGCTGTGTGCCAGCACCCTGGATCCTCTTCTGAGGGTTCGTGTGGGGAAGTCACTGCCCTCCCTCCGCGCATGGAGATGGCCGAAGGCAATAACGGAGCTGGGCCGTCTGCCCTTCCAGTGCACCGTGTGCTGGCCCTGTGTCCTCTGCGTGGGGGTGGTGGTCCCCTTGCAAAGCCTGGCTGTCGGCTGTGACCGTGAGCGCTTGGGCCAGACGGCTGCGCTCTCCAGTCTGAGAGTCTGTGCTCCTCTCCTGATTCCCTTCCTGGATCGCGAGGGTCCTTGTCATCTGGCTGCTGTCTTTGAGCCCTGGGCACAGTGTATCCCTCAGTAGCACATGACGAATGTGTTCAGTGACAGCCACTGTCTGAAAACCGTGCTAGACAGAGACACTCGGGCCCTGAGCTGGGACGGGATTTGCTTCCCGTCATCCCTTTGGCGACACTCTGGGTCCAGCTGGAGGGGCTGTGCCGTTTCAGAGGTCGGTGACCTTCGGCGACGTGGCTGTGCTCTTCAGCCGGGACGAGTGGCTGCAGCTGGACTCCGGTCAGAGACGCTTGTACCGGGAGGTCATGCTGGAGAACTACAGCCACCTGGTGTCCGTGGGTAAGGCTGCCCCTGGGATGCAGATCTGCTGTGGGAGAGCCACAGGCCCTGTGGGGAGGTTTGAGGGGCTCAGTCAGGGCTGCCAGGACCGGCAGCCGCTTGTTGTTCCCCGAATTCCCAATAGGTGTGGCTTTGTTTGGCCGGGGTGACAAACAGCACCTTCTCTTTTTTATGCTTTTCCCGGCTTCTGATCTCCCTAAGCCCCTGCCCAGCTTTCTTCCTGTGGAACCCTAAAATGTTCCTGCTGAGGAGAGCACAGAGCCGGCCTGAGACCACCTCCTGGCCGTGTTCCGGGAGCTGTTTAGGCCCCTCTGTGTCCAGGCTTCCTCCCTCCCCAGGGTCCCTCCGTGTCCCAGAGGCTGCAGGGCAGGATTTCTGCCAGCATGGCCAGTCATGTCTTCTCGCTCATCACAGGGGTTCTGGTTTCCAAGCCGAAGGTCATCTCCCAGTTAGAGCGAACGGGAGACCCTCAGGTGGGAGGACCTGGAGCTCCACGAGGCGCGCGTCTAGGTGAGTGCTAGGGAAACGCGTGCTGTTTCTTAACCATCAGGCACAGTGAGAGGCGGGAGCCCCAGGCTCTGGGCAGGACCTCTGGTGTGCCAGACCGGGAGGAAAGTGCTGGAGTGGGCGCCTCGCTCTGTGCTAGACTGCCTGGCTCATCAGGTCCAAGAGGAGAGATGAATTCTCCCAGGACGGATTGCATTTCTGTCAAATGCGTCTTGTAATTTGCAGAATGTGTCATATGATGTCTGAAGTCTAGATGTTCTGCTTTGCTTGTCCTTTGCTTCTGGTCCAAGAGCCTGGCTGTCTGGAGCTTTGCTACTTGTCCAGAAATTCTTTCTATTTCTAGGAGGATATGATCTTTCTTTCAGGTTCGTCCTAGGTTTCTCTTTATGAACCTGGTGTTTGGATTTTTTTCCCCTGGGTTTGGTTAGAACATGCTTATGAGTATTTTTTAGAGAGATTGTATGCTATTTGTTTGAGTCTAAAATCAGTCTCTCTCCCTTTTCTTTGCGAATTGCCTTTTGGATCTAGAACTGACATCCGTGTTTTCCCCATCAGGGCTGTCCAGACTGGCCCGTGGTGTTTGGGCCCTGAGTGTGCTAATAAATCAGTCCTAAAATCTTCAAAGAATATTTTGAAAAACATTTAGCTTCATGATAATGAAATTCAAACTACAGTAATGAAATACCATTTGCTTTTATTAAATTTCCAAACATTAAGAAATACATACCCGGGATTTTGCTAATGTGCCACGTAATAAGCTCCATCTGTGGTGGGAGTTTGAGGGGGACAGTCTTTCCAGAGGTCTGACTTTATTAAACTCTGTCTGTGGTACGCGCAGGGGCACACACCTGTGAGCTCAGCTGCACACTTGGGAGACTGAGGGAGGATTTGAGGCCAGCCTTGGCAGCTTAGCAAGAACCTGTCTCAGAATTCAACAGGTAAAAAAAGCAAACAGCAGCACCCAAATCACAAGGATAACGTGTCCACAGAATGATGGAGTAGAACAGCCGCACAGATGATAAAGTGACACTAGATTTTCCGACCCTAAAATTGATCCCATGTTTTTTATCTTAAGAAAATAATTGTAGCCAGGGTTTGATCACTGATAACCATATACAGCAATGCTAGGCATGAAGACTCACACCCACCAGCAATCAGAACCACACACCACAGGGCCAGGTGTGGTGGCTCACGCCTGTCATCCCAGCACTCGGGAGGCAGAGGTAGGAGGATTGCTGTGAGTTCAAGGCTGGCCCGGGCTACTAGTGAGTTCATGACCAGCCTGAACTACAAAGTGAGACTCTGTCTCAAAAAAAGAAAGAAAGAAAAGAATTCCATAATTCTACCAAGTTGCAAAGATACTGCAACAGAATGTTAATTATGACTATAAGGATAACATGTACAAAAAGAAGCTAAATGACTCCTGAATTTATTAAATGATATGTTTATACTTTAGATGTGTAGCCATTCAAATGTTGATATTGCCCTACATTTACTGACATGGTGAGGAGATGGAAGGTGGAGGAAGTTTGGTTTCAGCCTATTTGTATTTTTTAAGCGGAAGTCATTTTTTACTTATGCAAACATTGTGGTGAATGAAATACCACAAAGCACAGTGATTATATGTGCACGATAGGTGTATGAGTGAGCTGTGTTTTCATTTTTATTGTAAAATAGTTACCTTTCCTCTTGCTTGACAAGGCCCAACATGTACAGACAGGGAGGAGAGGTTTACTGTGGCCCATGGTTTTGCCCAGGGCGGCTGGAAGCCACGCGTAAGGGGACGGTGCCAGGGAGGGAGGGAGCAGGAATCAGAGCCAGGCCCAGCACCCGGCAGTGGTTTTACCAAGCTCAGCCCCATCGAGGTGACAGTCCAGCTTAACTATCACATACAGTTTTCTGGGCTAATTTTTTAAATGGTTATGTATTTCCTTTTTAGTCAAGAAAATAAATGTCTTTCACAAAATACATTTTGAGTCAATGCTACCATTTCTTACAGTGTATCCTACATAATCAAAAGGGTGGAAAATATTATTTTCAAGCATGTACAAGTAAAAGGTCAAAAGAGTAAACAACTGGGTAAAAGGGTATATTATGCTCCAAAAGCCACTGTGTCCAAAACATCCCAAGTGTGCCCACTCTTTCCTTCCCCACTGCATGCCAGTGCCAGCCACCCTCCAGGACACCTGCAGCAGCCTCCTAAACGGCAGCTCTGCACTGACCTTGTTTTGTCTTCCATTTATCACACAATGAAAATGGATCTTTTAAAAGAAAAACCATGTTTCATGTTCTTGCTAACCCCCAAGGATGTTTGGAAGAAATTCTAAATGCCTTCCTGAATACTGTAAGACTGATGGCCCTACTTGCTTCTTTTCCCCATTAGCAGGACTCCTGGTTCCCTTAGGTTAGTCATGTGTGAGGGCTTCTGTCCTTTCTAACTGGAACCATCTTTACACCTACATTTTTGCCTGTCCTACTGTTGTTCGATTTTATCTTTGTGTCATTTCCTTATCACCCATTGTAAAGTACCAGCTCATTCACTCCTACTACACACTTCCTGATTTCCTTTGCTTCCTTGTGGTCCTCAGTCCCTGGTACCTGTACTGATTTGGTTGCTTGGTCATTGTCAGTATCCAGCTATTAGAGTGTTTAGCCTGTGAGAGTCAGCCCTTTTCTGGCCTATTCCTTGTTCTTCCCGCAGCTCTGACCTATCTTTCTGCAGGTGGGCACTGGGTAAGTATGAATGGAGTGAATGCCTACCACATGATTTGTATCACTGCTGAATCCCGAAATAGCAGTACTGCAACCCTGTGTGGCACAGAGCTGTTTGGGGGCACTTATTTTTAGCCCTTCTGTAGTTTTTCATCACAGTAAACCTTTATGTCCTAAAAGTGACTTGTACTGGTGACGTCTTCTTCATGGAAGAGCCTCCCTTTGAGTTCCTCAGCCCCTGCACGTAGGTTTCTGTAGACCCTTCCCACTCATGCATGTCTGTCATTACGCTTCTCTCTTTTGAGCTCCTGTCCCCAACCTGCCTAAGGTTTCAAGGCTACATTTCTTAGCTACTTGGGTATTCTGATGTTATCTTCTCTTATTCTCAGTGCAAGGAGACTTACATGATCTGTTTACTTCAGGGTGGGAGAGCTTGTTTGAAACCACCATTTCCAAAGAAGAAAACCAAGAAGCCATGAAAAAATTCCTAGTGGATCATCCTTTGGACTTCAGTTTGGGTAAAACCTACATAAATGAGGACAAGTTGGAGAAGCACCAAAGTAGAAAGAATAGATTTCTGAGGAAAGTACTAGTTACCATCAAAAATACATACATGAAAGAGAAGAACTTTAAAGGTGTTGAACTTGAGAAAACTCTTGGTCCAAAACCATCGTCACTTACTAGAAAACCTGGATTTGTTTCCAGAGGAAGAAAACCCCGTTCACAGCAGTATTCAATCCTGTTTAAACAACTGGGAGTCAACACAGTGCGTAAATGTTATAAATGCAATATCTGTGGGAAAATCTTCCTCCATAGCTCTTCTCTGAGTAAGCATCAGAGGATCCACACTGGAGAGAAGCTCTACAAATGCAAGGAGTGCAGGAAGGCCTTTAGCCAGAGCTCGTCCCTGACCCAGCACCTGAGAGTGCACACGGGAGAGAAGCCTTACGTATGCCACGAGTGTGGGAAAGCCTTCAGTTTCACCACCTCACTTATTGGGCACCAGAGAATGCACACCGGAGAGAGACCCTATAAATGCAAGGAATGCGGCAAAACCTTTAAAGGTAGCTCTTCCCTTAACAATCACCAGCGCATCCATACTGGAGAAAAGCCCTATAAATGTAATGAGTGTGGGAGAGCCTTCAGCCAGTGCTCATCTCTCATCCAGCACCACAGAATTCATACTGGAGAGAAGCCGTACGAGTGCAGTCACTGTGGGAAAGCCTTTACTTCAATATCTCGGCTGAGTAGACACCATCGCATTCACACCGGGGAGAAGCCCTTCCACTGCAACGACTGTGGGAAAGTGTTCAGTTACCACTCGGCCCTTATTATCCATCAGAGAATTCACACTGGGGAGAAACCGTACGCATGTAAAGAGTGTGGGAAAGCCTTTAGCCAAAGCTCAGCCCTTATCCAGCATCAGCGAATTCACACTGGAGAAAAGCCCTACAAGTGTGAGGAATGTGGGAAGGCCTTCTCCTGGATCTCACGGCTTAACATACACCACAGGATTCACACGGGAGAGAAACCGTATCATTGCAAGGAGTGTGGGAAAGCTTTCAGTTCCCACTCAGCAGTGAATACGCATCGAAAAATTCATACCGGAGAGAAACCTTATAAATGCAGTGACTGTGAAAAAGCCTTCAACCAAAGCTCAGCCCTAATTCAGCACCAGAGAATCCATACTGGAGAGAAACCATTCAACTGTAAAGTGTGTGGGAAAGCTTTCCGACAGAGCTCATCCCTCATGACGCACATGAGAATCCACACTGGAGAAAAGCCTTATAAATGCAAAGAGTGTGGGAAAGCTTTTAGCCAGAGCTCGTCTCTTACTAATCACCAGAGGACTCATAATTGAGAGACTGAATGAGTAAAATGCGTGTGGGAAATCTTCCAGGTGAACGCTATTCTGTACTGAGTATCAAGGCATCCTGAGAAAGTGATGAGTAGGTAGCTAATTATGCATCAAACTTTAAAAGTTAGACCTATCAGACAGATACTTCATGGAGGATAACCTGGAGAAAATTAAGAAAACATCCATAAAATGTTTTTCATATGTTCTTGTTATTGACTGTAATACTGTGACTGTGATTGGAGGACTAGCATTTTATTTTCTAGTGATGTTTAACAGCTACCAGCTTTCACGAGCATCATTGGAAACCTAATTTAGGTGAAAGTCTAGCCAAAAGTTAAGTTTAGGAATTTATTTTTTGAAACTAGGTCTTAAGCAAGCCAGTTGTACTAAAAAAAAATATTTGAGCAGAAGAAATGTACACAATAACTGTCTACCTCACTGTTACTAAAATTTGTTTTTTAATAGTCTGAAAACAAATGATATACTTGGTTGTATTAAAACGTGTAGGTTACTTCTCTGTTCTCTCAGCCATTCATGTGAGAAGAAATCACTCTGAAATATGCAGGTATACTGTCCTTTGTTTTCTTTCTACTTGTTCCCACCTTTAATTGAAATCTAAAGTCCCTTACGTCACAAAGTACATAGTATTTAATCTGTTCTCAGAACGTAATCACTTTTGCTATACTATATGGAAAAGTAAAGGTTATTCAGGTGACTTAGCCACTTTTGCTATTTACTGATAAATGTCGTGTGAATTAGAAATTATCTCAGAGAGAGTGAGACACTCGAGTCCCACTATGTGCCTGCTGCCTTGGGTTCTCTTGATCACCAGTCACTTAGACAACCAGGAACACGTGGAGCCCAGGCTGTCCTCGCAGGAGGGAGGTAGGTGACTCATTCCTACACTTCTCTTTGGCACTGGCAGATAAAGCTCACTTCCTTCCCAAATTCTGAAGGCCACTGGGCAGAATTTAGGCTTTATGTTCAGATGCTTTTTGCACTAGAAAAATGAATTACTATGCTCTATCGACTTGAGCATCTATAACGTGAATCACAGCAAGCGAGGGGAATGTCTCTAGTAAAGTCTGTTTTTAACCCCTTCCAGTCAGGATTAGCTAGAAGATCTAGCAAGGCCCCCATTCTTTTTTCCCCTGCCTACAGACCCCTAACCCTGTTTATTGTTATTCTCAGCACAGCAGAACAAGAATCAGTGTAGACATGAAGAGAGAGAGTATTCTCACACATTACTTGTAGCCATCATAAGCAAGTAAAGGCCGAAAACGATTCAGAAAGATGCCTGAAGGAGCTGTGTAGTCAAAGCCTCCAAAATTCTGCTAAAGTTGTCTGTCTTGTGAGCCAAGCATTCGATGTATATTTATCTTTCAACTGTACTTAACGCATATGGCATCTTCAGCGTACATACTAAAATAATTACAAATAATAGCTGGTGGTGGGAGTTACCGTCCTTCGATCATCTGAAATAAATAAAGCTAACCCGGGCTGGTTTTGTCGAAGCGCTATCCCTCACACTCGCCTGCAGACCCCTCAAGCAGCCTGGCCACGCCCCCCACGCTCGTTTCCGAATTCCGGGGGGGGGGTGTTCACTTCCCGGAAGTGCCTCGCGCGGTGCCCTCTGGGAAGCGCAGCGGGCGCAGCCCGAGGCATGCCGGGAGAGTGGCTCCCGTGCTGCTGGCGGGGCGCGGGGCGCTCGTGGCGTTTCCGGGGCCTCCTCGCAGCGTGAACCCGGCCGTGCTGGCCCCGCGGGCCTGCGGTTGAGACGCTCCGCCACCCCCGAGGACGCGGGGGGAGCCGGCGCCTCCGCGTGAGTGGGGGGCGCGGGGCCCGCGGGGCGCGGGGCGGGGACGGGCCTGGGCGCGGGCGCGGGGGAGCGCGCGCGGGGCCCTGCTCGCGTCCGGCCGGCGTCCGAGGCCCGGAGGCGGTGACCCCCAGCCAGAGGCCGGCCCCCGCGTCCGCCACCGTCGGTTCCCGTCTTTTGTGGGTTCCTGGCGTAACCAGAATCCTGAACATAACGTCTACATAAGTCCGTAACGTCTACAAAGACGTCCGTGGGCCCGGCGTCAGTCTAACGTCGTAGGTAAATTTACACAGTTTGGTTTTTGGTTCTTGAAATTTTTAATTTTATTAGTACGTGTTTGCAGTATATAATGATCACACTTCTTAGGGGTTGGTATAGGCGATAACATCGTAATACCAAGTTTCACGTGGGTAAGCCCTACGCTGATCCCATTTTAGAAATCGAGGAATAGCTTGTTCAGATAATTTGCCAAAATTTGCCTAGAGCCTTGGGCTGGAACAAAGAGTCCCTTCTCGCCTATGTTACTTACTTTGCGTGTCTCTGGGTTAGTCGTCAATCTTCAGTTGTCATTCTCCCACACCTTGTAAAATGTCGGGCAGTAGCCCTCCCCTGGAGAAACAGCCTCACACACCAGCATGCTAAAGTTCTCCAGTGCGCATCTGTACATCTTCTGATACACTTTAGGTCATCGCTAGGCTTCTTATACCTAATACAGTGTAAATTCTGTGTGCGGTTGGTATGTTATACTGTGTGAACAGTGTTGCAAGAGACTGAAATCTGTATATGCTCAGTACAGATAGTGTTTTTTTAAGATTCGAAATTGTTTGGATCCATGATGCAAACCTGCAGAGGGACAGCTGTATTCACTTTCTCGAGTTACTGTGAAGATTTCAAATAAGGCATAAAAAACACTCAGGACACCTGGGGCGGCACACAGTTACTGTGCTTACTCCTACACAGCCTTTCTCTGATTGGCTGAGGTGCCAATTCAGAGCCGGTTCAGCGCGCTGTGCTCTTCCCGGTGGGTGAGAGCAGCCCATCGCACTTAGTGACGCCGCTGCAGGCGCTCTCTGAGCTCACTAACCGAGCGGGTGTGGTCCTACCGCTCCCAACTGGAGGGCCTGAGGGCCGGGAAGAGCTGTGTGGAGCGGAGCGGAGGATACTGTGAAATGTGGCTCTGGTGGAGTCAGTGTTTAGGAAGGGCCCTGAGCTTGGGCTGGGGGGAGGGGGGGGCGGCAGTATTTTAATTATATCACCTTAGGCAGGTTGTGGTACAGCCAGACACAGGATATGAGAGAGAAACTAATGAAATTTTTACATTGTTATGTTATACCACAAAGCGAGAGATAATTCTACACCGGGTATTAAAAGATGGCAGTTAATTAACACGTGTGGACCCCACTTCTGCAAGAAGTAGAGCCTTGAGCTGTGGAGTCCTGGGGTCGTTTATACCCACAGCGAGACAAGTGGAAAAGTACAGAAGGGACAAAACAAGAGTTAAAAAAAACTCTGTTCTTTGTAGTATTTAACACAGTCTTAACAGTTATCCTACTTCTGGGATGGGGAAGTTTTTGCAGAAGCAGTTGTTACAGAAGCAGAACATCTTGCAGTTAGTAGAGCAACGGGTTCCCAGAATCTTGGCAGTTGCCACCTAAAAGTTTAAACCTAAGCTAAGCATGGAACAACTTCGGCTCTTAATTTCCCACTGGTTTTTGTACATAATCAAATCTTTGATTTATCATATGATTTCTAACATTTTTCTGTAAAAGATTTATACATTTGCCACAACATTATAATCTTTACATAACTAACTTGTCTAGAATCTTAATCAGTAATATACTGGAGTACACAAGGCCCGATTAAGAATAACCAAGGGCCAACTGTAGTGCATAAGTGTGTAGTTAACTGTGGTGACCAGTTAAAAAGAGATTTGTACTAATTTGGATCCTTTTGACCTGCGCCTTTGGTCTTGAGGGTTTTTTTTTTTTTTAACCAATGCCAGTGTGTCTTTAATAACTCCTGAATAGTTTGCATAGAAACAACAGGCTTTTAAAGCTACACAGAGTACTATTTTATACCAAGTCTCTAGACACTTGGTGGCTGAGAGTTTTGATGAGATCGGGCGCGTTCAGGGTGGTATGGCCATAGACTGCTGAGAGTTTTGAAACTAGGATCCTGGAGGCGTAAAGAGGAGGTACCTGTGGCTGTGGATCTTGCTGGTCTAACCCAGTTAACGCTGGGATCAGAACAGGAGCTGCTCCTTTTACTCCATAGGGGTCAGTAAGGCTCAGCTGTTTCTAATTCTCTAGTTTTGTTACAAGACCTGGGGAAGTATATAAATAATAATATAGAGGAGTGAACCTTGTTGCTCTGAGATTTCGGAATGCCCTGGGGAATGCCTTTTGAATAGGCAAACCACGCATCTTTGGGGGCCTTTATAATACTGGTTAGAAGAATCTGCTGAATGATTATAATCATGATATACAAAGGCTGACAGGGGATAAGTCATAGCGTTGACTTGTTAAGCAGGTTCTTATACCCTGCACATCTCCTAAAGTTAAGGGAGGACTGCTCCAGCCAAAGTCAGTAGTCCGAACAAAGGGTGGAGAAGCTTGGTTCTTATTCCTATGAAATAAGGGGAACTTGGGTCAAGGCATA
Source organism: Petromus typicus (assembly GCA_004026965.1). Lineage (NCBI taxonomy): Eukaryota > Metazoa > Chordata > Mammalia > Rodentia > Petromuridae > Petromus > Petromus typicus. The sequence continues at coordinate 4,978 of PVIR01017476.1, read as the reverse complement.
ACCAGCAATCTTTAGGTTGTTTTTTTGTTTGTTTGTTTGTTTTGGCTTATTAGCATTTATCAACCTATGTACTTGAGACAGGTCACAAGGAGTGTAGAGTTTGGCACCTGTACTGGCCAGGGGGCAATAGACATATAATCCCAACTGCTGCAATGATACTGTTAACATCGCTGCCACATGTGTGGTCATCATTAGCTGGACATATGTACAATAGACAGACTGCCCAGCTAGGTAGCAACCAGTGTTAGGGTTGGAGTTAGGCTCAAACAGATCACAGAGACTAATGTTTAACTCGAGAGTCATTTAGTCTGGGCCTGGAGACATTGGGAGATGACTCACCCGCTAAAAGTTAATCTTTAGTTTTCAGACCTTTTTGCTGGGAGCATAGGGGCTATTCTTAGCATTTGCTGGTTTACAATTTACAAGCAGTGATGTTAATAACTGTGGGGAGCAGAAGGGAAGGTCAGAAGGAGGACCCGTACCCAGAAGTAGGTTTTATTCTTTACTGGTTTTAATTAGTAAGATGTACAAGACAATAACATAGGTGATGTATGTGGCGCTCACCAAAGGGTCTTGCCACAGTCTGAGAGTCTCAAGGTTTGTATCACTGGATTTCCCAGGTTTGGTCCCTGTCTCGGTGGTGTGGGTTTGTCCCGAGGAACCAGAAGTCTGACAGAGTTTCCAGCAGAGTCTCCCGAGGCATCTGTCTCTCGTCTAAATGTTTCTCTTTTTATGCTGGCTTTGGCGGAGTTAGGGCTAAGTGACTGTTCTTTACTGAAAAGGTGATTGGGGGCGGTGTTATCTCTCTTAGCCATGGAGTGTGCTGGTATGGAGCTTAGTCACACTGACACTGTATGGAGGTCTTTCACAGACGCATACCCTTAGAGTCCGATATCTACACTATTCCAAGCCAAGTCATATTACTGTGTGATGTTTCTGTATGTTGTATTTCCTTTAACATCAGAGACAAAACTAAACTTGGCACTGGAGTCTTATCTTTTGGTCACCAGGCTGGCTGGTAACCTTTTATTTTTGTCTCCTGGTACGGCTTCCAGGATGAGCTTTGCATGGCTATGGTGAATTCATGGTGTGATGCCGGCCACTTTTAGAGGTGATGGCGGCACCAAAATCACAGGATACGGTCCCTTATAGCGAGCACCTGAGTGTTTGCAGAGATTTGATCAGATTATGATTAACAAGACTCAGAAACAGTTTTTAAATTAGCAACAGGCAGTCACAGTGGTGGTCTGCCAAGCATTGTTTTGTAGGAGTTAACTTAGGTATATATGGAGTATATCTAACTCTTGACATTGCCAAAGGGAGGAGATCTAACCAACTAGCGCCAGTTTTAATAACTTGGCTAAAGTTTCCTGTAAAGTTTTGTTCATTTTTTTCAATTTGTCCTGAACTTTGTGGCTTGTAAGCACAATGTAACTTTTACTCAGTATCGAGCACTTTTGCCATCATTGAGAGACTTTGGCCATGAAGGCCAGGCCATTGTCAACCCCAGAAACTGTGGGAGGCCAGGTCAGGGGATGAGCTGTGGTAGCAGCTTTTCATTTGCTGTCTGAGCCACCTTTGTGGTGATTATTTGCCAATCTAGGGTAAGTGTCAACCCGAACAAACAGGTTCCTATAGCTGTGGCTCGGTTTTACCACAGTGGAGTTGAGCTCAGTTCGCATGGATGATTTTTTTTTTGGCAGACCCCTGGCTTTCCCTGTTTTGATCTGGAGTTGATGCAAGCTCAGGTTTGGCATCTGCTATTAAGTGTCTTGGAGCGTGTCCGAGAGATTTCGGGATCACGACTCAATGATGGAGGAGCAATCTCATTTTACTGGGGTTGCTGGCTGTCTACTAATAGCTTGTGGCAGACAAAGGTGACTGTGCCTGTCTGGATGGTCCCACCAACTGCCGTCTTGTCGTGAGGCTCTGGCACGGGCATACAGCCTAGTGGTGTGCAGGTCGCCGCAGGGCAGGACGTGCAGGTGATCAAGCAAGTTTATCTTGGATAGGAGCATCTCTACCTCTAGGGCTGTGCAAGAGCAGGAAGCCAAGGCGGAGCGAGGCCCAGTGTGCCAGAGGGCATGTGGGCATGGCCAGGTGGTGGGGAGAGTGTCTGCTAGGTGGGTCACGGAGCTTGCAGTGGCAGCAGTGGTGGCCACTGCAGGTGGTGCCAATCTCGCCGCCAGCGTGGCTTATACAGGTAGTACAGCCACGTGCCCCACTGGTTTTTCTGTGACCTCTCTTACGGTTTGGTTAGCAAGCCAGTTTTTTATTATCTTGGGGGAGTTTTTCTTTTGGTGTCTTTTTCTGCAGTTAGAAGGCTCTTTTGTTAGTGAGTTTTTTTATGTACATGCACACGTTGTGGATAACCAGCATTTTTAACATAATAGACTCTGCGTGGGGGGCCACAATAATCGGCTCTTGGCCTATGCTCAACTTGTAGGCCTTTTTGACGGACAGGGCTGTGGCTGCAATGGCCTGGGGACAGGGAGGGCAGCCTGTAGCTCCTGAGTCCAGTCTTTAGACATGGCTGCTGGCCATTTCCCAGGTACCGGACTCTGAGTTAGGGCCCCTCTGGTTACTCCCTTTTGTTCTGTCACATACAGTTGAAAAGGCTTCCTAATATCCGATCCTTTTGCAGCATGCGTACTAATTTTTGTGTTTTAGATCATTTTTGTCCACCCTGGTTACTAGCTTCTTAATTTCGCAGGGCAGCAGTAGTAACTTTTTAACATTTTTTGCTGTTGCTTTTTTAGGGGGGAGTCTCTGTTGTCGGAGACCTTTGGGGCTATGCTAACAAGCTCAGACCTTTTTTTTTTTTTTTAAACCCTTCTAATTTTTGTAACTTTTTTTTTTAAACATCTGGGGCCTACTAGGAAACAAATGCCAGGTTAATAGCTACAGTATTTCCATTAGCATCAGGGTCAACGGGGTGTAAATCCAATAGGTCTCAAGAAGCTTTCTAGAAAGGCAGCTGGGGACTCCGTCTTACCTTGTTTTACCTCTCTTACCTTGCACTACATCAGTCGGCTTCCAAGCCATCTGATGGAGTCCTGCTAACAGATACTGGCAGCAGGTAAGTTCATCCTACCCCCTTCGGAGTTTGGATCCCACTTGGGATGCTTAGTAGGGACTTTTCTGTCTGCTTAATCATCACGTCCTCGGGTCCCTGGCATGTGGTCATGGCGATCCTTCATGGCATCTTCAGCTGCTTCCTGAAAGATACAGTCTCACTCCTCAGTAGTGAAGAGGGTAAGGAGGGGCCGTTGGCAGTCTTCCCATGTGGGGTGTGGCTGAGGTGGGTTAAAGCTTGGGGTTTTTCAGAGAAGGCGCAACCTAGGTTTTTCTAAGCATACAAATCCCTGGTGGTGTTGAAGGAACACAAACCTGCTGCCAGTCTCGACCTGCTTGAGGGGAAGCGCAGGAAGTTGCAGGCTGGTGGTACCTTGTAACTCACAGGGCTGGCCGGACCTGGTGTGTGGAGGAGACAGAGGTTTTGGGGCGGCTGGCCCCCTGCTCCCACCCCAAGGCCTCAGAAGTTGATTCAGGAGCAGAATCTCCTAGTATGCGGGCGAAAGTCATCTTCTTCTGGCAGAGCCTGGAAAACCTTATTTTGGGGTTAGATTTTGTTACAGAGATCTCCATTTTACAACGGCTCCTAGCTCCCATTTGACAGAAGAAATGGCGCTACTGACATTTTATCTGTTTAACCTTAATCATTGGATGGATTTTTACATACTTTTGTAGTCAATCTGGAAATTGTTTAACCATTTTTTTTTTAAGGTTTGAGACAGGGTCTCGCTTTGTGGTTTAGGCTGGCCCTGAGCTCAGCCTCCAACTCACATCACAGCAATCCTCCTGCCTCTTCCTCCCGAGTGCTGGGATGACAGGCGTGAGCCACCACGCCCGGCACTGTGGTATGCGGTACTGGTTGCTGCTGGGGTGAGTCTCCACGCCCAGTATTGTTATGTGGTTACTGGGGATCGAACCCGGCCCCTGCGTGTGCAAGACAGGCGCCAGAACCACTGAGGTATATCCCAGGCCCTGTTTAACCATTTTTAACCAAACATCAGTATAAGGGACTGATCAGGGTGCTGGGGTCCTGCTTGTCTGGTGCCCTGATTTTAAGATTCTTGGCACACAGTTATGTCTAAGGATCCTGCACTGGGCCACTGTATGCCAAAAGATGGCCATTCAAGCTGAGAGGAGGTTTTTGGTTTTTCTTTACTAAATGTAACACCCTAGTAGCTTTCTCTCTCTGCGGAGAGAGAAAATGAGTTAGACATACCCCGAAGGGGCTGCAGGAGTCGATTGCCTGGATCCCATAGTTCCTAGAGAGAAAGCAAGGGCACCACGAAGCGAAGCAGCAGACAACACAGAACAGACAAGACAGTACCTAAGAGGACTGTAGCCCTTCAGATCAGATACCAGAGAACTGTTCATGGTCACGAAAAAGCTCCGAGTGAGGAAGTTAGCATCGGGTCCAACATTTCTTTTGCCCTGTCATAAACCAGAGATTCTAAAATCTTACGTGACCCGACCTCCGAAGTTTTCCAGATAAACTTACAGCCTTCCAGGTGGCAGACGGCCTCCGTCATCCCTCCTCAGGAGACAAGGCTCTCCGGCCCCTGATGAGGATAGCGGGGAAGCCTCCGAGCCTATCCTTGACTCCCCCCGCCTCGGCTGCCTGACACCAGACAGGCTGAGGTCCTCAAGTTAGGGAATATCTATCGAGCTGGGGTCCCCGAGGAGCCCCCAAATGTTAAACCACAGAGTGAGAGATAATCCCACACCAGGACACACAGCAGTAGTAAAAGATGGAAGTTTATTAACACGCGTGGACCCCACTTCTGCAAGAAGTGGAGCCTCGAGCTGTGGGCCCTGGGGTCTTTTATACCCACAGAGAGGCAAGTGGAAAAGTACAGAAGGGACAAAACAAAAGTTAAAAAAACTGTTCTTTGCAGTATCTAACACA
>PVIR01017475.1:0-34871 GCA_004026965.1 Petromus typicus | reverse complement strand
TTTTTTTTTTTAGTTTTTTTTGAGACAGGGTGTCACTTTGAGGTTCAGGCTGGTGAGCTCAGCAATCCTCCTGCCTCTGCCTCTGTGGTGCCACCACACCCAGCACTGTTGTATGTGATTACCAGGGATTGAACCCAGGCCCTTGCACTTTCAAAACAGGTGCCGGAACCACTGAGCTAAATCCCAGGCCCAGAACCCTCTAACTTTAAAAAAAACCTTCTAAATGCTATTTACCTTCTGCCCTAATTGTAATTAATTGAGAATAACGGAAGTGTTCCAGGGAAATTAATTCTACAGGGATTAGAGCTCTGTAAATTAGAACAAAGCGCTAACATGCCAGGGTTCATATGCTTTTTGTCTTTGTAAGCCCAGGATCAGCCCATATGCTCTTGGAGTTAGGAATCTGGCAATGGGTCCAATTCCTACATTTCCGGTACAGATATCGGGGGAGTTACACCCCAGAATGGTTCTGATAATAGCATACATTTACTTAGCACTTACATGGGCAAGGCACATGACATAGTGTTTTTAATGCATTATTTCATTAAATCTCCATGGTAAATGATTGTAACTATGTTTTGAGAAGAGGCGAGAGAACCAGGCTATGCATAATTATGTATGAGAAAAATGCAAATTTTTTTTTATTCCAAGCTGGACTAAAATTCCACGTATGAACACACACCTTAGGAAGCCTTTTGATTAAGTAGATTAAAGTTTAGGTGAAATTGGATCCTTTTCGTAAAAGGCTATGAAATGTGAGTTTGACCAAATCTAGCTAACAGTGAGAAAAGCTGTAACATTTTTAGAGGTACATGAAAACCTTTCTAAGAATAGTTCTTTCAGTGTTTGTCACATTTTACTTTGTTGTCTGAGACATGTAGAATCTCTGTGAGGTGCTGACTCAAGTAACTGGTGCAGTTAGGATGTAAATGGAATGAATTGGAAGTAAGACGTGCCCAGATCTAGTGCAGCTCATGATGAGCACGAAGTAAAGATTATAGCATTTAAACTGGGCTTGAAATATTATGACAAGTTAAGGAAAGTGTTAGGGGAAAGTCTTGAGAGCAGTTTAATTTTTTAAAATACTATGTGGCTTGGGCCGGGGAGTTAGCGCAGTGGTTCCAGCTCCTGTCTTGCAAGCGCAAGGACCTGGGTTCAATTCCCCGATTAACCACAGGCCTGCCCTTGAGGACTGTGGTGTATCTGGTCCCTGGCGCCTCCCTCTCTGACGTGTTTCCCTGTGCTTGGCTTCCTGACTGCTGTAAAATAAGCATCTTGGCTCCACCGTGGCTTCCTGCCATATTTCTGCCTTGGAACTAGTTGACCGTGGACGCAAACTTCTGAACCTCTGAGCCAGATACTCCTCTCCTCCTTTAAATCTGTGTGTCAGGTAATTCTTTCCAGCATCAGGAAACCTGGCTGGTGCAGATTATCTTTTATTTTAACTGTTAATTTTCTAGATTCTTCTATCCATTCTCCACTACTTCCAATACATTTTAAATTTGCCCTCCATACATGATCTTTTGCCATTCCAGATTGTTTTCTGGAGAAGTTCGTAGACCCATTTTTCTTTTGGTTGAAAGCACACATTAGAAAACCTGTCTGGTTTCTTAAAGAGTCCAGCCCCAGAGAAACAAGAGTCCTTGATTCCCAGCAGAACTTGCCTTCTTTTGGACCACTCCATCTCTTCTGGGGAACTCCACTCGTCCTGCTAGCTCATATTTATGAAGGAAGCACCTTGCTATCTAGAGCTGAAGATTAGGGTGGAACCTTTGGACACTGTAAGATTCTTATTCAAATATTTCAGTCAAAAAAAAAAAAAAAAAAAGGAAAGCACAGCCAAACAGAATCAGCAGAAGGGAGAACGATAACCATTAGTTTGCACTTTGCTGTCTCAGAAGTCCAGCTTCCTGACAGACGATGACTCATTGCCGCAGGGTGCTGTTCTCCGTGCCATGGTTATCTGGCAGTGGCATCAGAGCTCATGGGCAGTGTCCTTGTCAGCAGGGCACAGTTGCTTGTGCTGCAGTTTTCTTCCTGTGTTTGTTTTGTGTGCTGTTGGCACATTAGTGTAGTTGTTGGTAACACCGAGTGGTGATACACTTTTACCATCAAGTGGTGATCACTGTTACTGTCTCCTTGTATCCCTGTGAAGTAAACACTGTGGTTGGAGTTCTATTGTAACCTCTTCCAGGCATTTTCCCAGTGGGGAAGAAGGCAGCTTGTTGATGTTATTGGTCTAGTTGGCTTCTTTGCAAGTTTGTCCTCACTGACCTAAAACTATAAGCAGTATCCTAAAATGTCCAGCTTGGACACATCATCTTTTCATAGTTTACTGTGGAAATACAAGTCATACCTTAATTTTATATTCTGCAGCCTATTTTAATGGGACAGTGATCTATAGTTTAAGAAATGTAAGATTCATATTAGTTTCCCAGAAAGATACACAACTTTAATAACTTAGAAATCAGTTATCCTGTAGGAAAGTACAGTTATAGTGGAAGTCTGGATTTGCATATATCTGCAGTATGTCTTACCTCTGATGTGGCCAGTCAGAAATCTGGGTTTGGTTCCAGAAATACACTGTGGACAGGAACATCCACTAACTCTAGAGAAAAAGGAGTATTATTATTCAAAATAACAGAATGGAATTTCTCTTGGAACTGTGAGTAATAACCATAATAACCAATGCCTACTGAATGCTTATTGCATGCCAGATAATGTTTTGAAAATATCAGGTTTATGACTTTCTCACAATAACCCAGTGATGGAACTTACTTTTACAGTCTCTTATCCTGCAATTGAAGTACCCAGGAATAAACTCAGTGGCCTTATCACAGAGTAGAGCTGGGCTGTGAATACAGACATAGGCCTCCAGATCCACACTTTTAATCACCGAATCTTGCAGCATTCCAAAGGTCAGAGTGCCCCTGGAGATGTGTTGTCTTCAGCCGCTAGTGTTGAGAGTTTGAATTTGATGGAATAACAGAAGGGAACCAGTTGATACCTACTAGTGGACAGACTTCAAGAAGAAAATGTCAAGATAAAGTGAAAGTAGTTGCAATAGAGAAGAGGGAAGAATATCTTGGAGTAAGAGGCAGCATAATCTTTGACACTCAGTGTTCTGCTTGAGCATGTTACGGATTCACTGAAAAAGCCTCGATTCATCTCTGGCCATCACTCAGCCCTTATACTAGATGCCTCAGATACAGATGCCACTGTACCTGCCTTGGAGCTTATGGTCAGTAAGACACCACAAACTGAATACCTGGTGACTCTCCATAGAAATGGTTTCTAGAAGATAACAAGTTGACAACAGTATGTCCTGGGAAATGAAGTTTTAGAATTTCAAAAGCATCCATGCTTTTATATATTATTTCATTGTTTTAACTCATTCATTTTCAGTGTATAGTCAGATACAGATTCTGACGTCTCTATTAGATTAGAGTGAAAATTCATAGCCCAAGAAAGACCACACACTGGAGTTTTCATATTGCTTGATTAGCTTTCCCCCCTTGGGGTGGTTTTTGTGTGTGTCCACTTGTCACGCGGCATCTGGCTGAATCATAAAACTCCAAGGCAAGACTTTTTGGAGACTCTCTTGAGAGCTCTAAAAGTAATGAATGAGGCTTCACACGCGAGAACCCCGGTGAGTGTTCCAAAGTTCTCCATGCCCGCCAGCTTCCTTGGTTTTGGCTTCTTGTGTTGGTCTCATTAAGAAATGTGCAGTTTACAAAGTTAAGGCTTCTTGGACTTGACCGGGAAGCTCTATGTCCTCTGGGCCTGGGGAGCTGGTGGCACGGAATGCTGTTTGGACATAGACTCATCTGAAGTTTTGGACACATCAGACTGATCAGGGGTGTCATGACCCTTGTCATGTGTTCTGAGATATTGCTGACCTCTGCCTTCCGATGTCAGGCAGAAATAATTTCTTGGATCTAGACGTATTTTCCCTGAGGGGGGATACGGGAGTTTATTCTGGTTTTCTCTTTCTGGAGTGTTGAAAGATTCTAACAAATAAGCCCTTTCTTTCTCTCAATAAGTAAGTGATGTCCCTTGCTGCCAGTATTTTAAAATATCCAGACTTCTTACAGTTAGCACAAATGCTTGTATGTGTGTTTTGATTATTTGATTTGTGGCTTGGAGCAGAGGGAATTTGATATGCGTTTTGATTATTTGTCACTTTTTGTTTTCCGGGTCTCTAACCCGAGTTGGAGTACATGCAGAAATCAGAATAGGGATGACGAGCATAGGAACATTCTTTTCTGGCCAAAGAGAGAAAGTTCTATTTCAGTGGAGAGATTCAGTAAAAATAATAATAATAACAATAATAGTTTATTAATTAGTTAAAAGTCTAGATACATCTACTAGAGGGAAATTTTGGAAATGTGTAATAGTTTTTACCATTAAGTACAACTGATTTGGGAAGTCACATATGTCAAAATGTGCTTTTATTTCACGATTATACAATAGAGTAAACTGAGACACATAAAATCAAATAACTTCTCCAAGGTACACATTTAGTAAATGGTAGAGTCAAAATTTGATCCCAGGATCTCAGAACCCAAGCTCTTAGCTCTATTTCAGCCTTTACCTCTCTCTGAAAGAAGACACAAAATGGGAAAAGTATAGTTAAAGTGTAGTATAGTAAAGTTTAGTATAGCAAAGTTGAGTATCTGAAGTGCTTCCAAATCCTTTTTGCATATCGTGATATCACACAGTGGAAAAGTTCAAACTTTCTTCATGTATAAAAGTACTGAAAATGTTGTTTAAAATGAACTTCAGGCTATGCATTCATATATATATATATATGAATATATATATATGAAAAGTTCATATATATATATATGCATTCATATATATATGAATATATATATATATATATATGAAAAAAATGAGTTTCATGTTTAGACTGAGATTCCATCCCCAAGATGTTTCATCCCATATATGCATACATTCCAAAATCCAAAAAAGCCCACCATCTGAAGCACTTCTGGTCCCACAGTTGTGTATAAAAGACACTCAACTATTCAGTGGTGTATGTTGATGTAAGAGCTTTGTTAAAATGAGTGTCAGGGAGCAATCTTATACCTCATGGGTATAAGGATGGCAAAACAAAGGTGACTTGAATAGTTAGAGTATGTAAGGGAAAACATGATGGATTTTCAAGCTAATGGTTTGGCTGCAGCATTTGGTGTGGTAGTGTGGCTTGGAGCAGAGGGAGCACTGGACGTGGGGAGGAAAGGGAAGAAAAGAGAAGGGAATTATGGCTGCTTATTCTGTTTAAATGTATGCTGAAAGTACCTGGCATATACTTGGACGGTAGTTAACTGTGTCTCCAAGTGTCTTGTCTGTATGCACAGAGGTCTGTATGCTCTAACCATAAGATGCTCATTTTTTTTACACAAGTTGTCTCACTTTAAGCAGCGAGTGTTTCTTGAAGTTAATAAAATCTCATATATGTACCCATAATGTTTTACAAGAGCTTGGTATTCACAGAGGCCTTATGATAATGTTTGTAAAATAAATACTTCTCTTTAATTGATTTTGCATAACTACAGATTTCAGCACAACACTGAATTTGCTTTAGGCTGTTCTCCTGTGTTTAAAAGACACTTAAAGGAGCTGGGAGCCCCGCAGTGCTGAGGCTGTGGATTCAGCACTCAGAGTCAAAAATAAATAGGTGGGGAAGAGTCCTTGCCTGCTGTTTGTAGTTTCTGGTGATTCCTGGCAGTCCTTGGTCTTCCTCATTTACACCAGCAGGACTCCAGTGTCGACTCTGGTGCCACACAGGTCTCTTCCTGTCTCTCAGCCGGTCACTGTGAGACACTGACCATTGGACTTAGTACTCACCCCCAACGGGTATGACCTCATCTTACCTCCATGACATCTTCAATCATTCTTCTTCCAAATAAGGCCACATTCTGAGGATGTGGGAAGACATCAATTTTCTAGGGACATTGTTAAACTCAGTAGGTTGTCATAGAGATTTAAATGAAATAAATCAAGCCAGAAGGAACCATTCATAATGCAAAGTCAGCAAATCACAAGAAGCCACTAAGTCTGGACTCTGTGGCCGTCCGGTCTCATCATTCCATTTTCCTTGGACAGTCTCTGCTCTTCGGTGATGCTTAGCCACCTCCGTCTCACAGCCTAAATTGCTTGCTAATATTTCTCCAAGATTCTGGCTCCCACCTTCTACCTTTCCATTCTACCATCTTCCTGGGAACTCTTACATCTGTCCAACACCCGGCCCTGATTTGTGTGACTGCGCTTCTCTCCACCCAGGCAGCCTGCGCAGCTCGGTCTACAGCCACCTCCATCCGACAGGCCTGCATTCCCTCTCTGGCCAGCCTAGGCCCTCACCTCTCGCTCCTGCCCTGCCCTGTCTCCCCGTGAAACTTCACGTGGCCTTCCCAAGCCATATCTTTTTTTAAAAAATTCAAATCTTTATCGATACATTATATATACACATCATCATTGCATTCAACACTGAGAATTTGGAACAGTATGTGACATAACTTACTTCTCATTTTTCCCATTCCTTTACCTACCCTACAACCCCCAACCACCTACATACATAAGCTTCATTTCCTTTTTTTTATTACCATCACATTATTTTCCCCCTCATTATTTACCCCTACATCCTATTTCCCTTTAAATATTTTCTGTTTCACAATATCTACTATACAACTCAAGCCGTATCTTTAATGAAGTTATCATTTCTACTCCTAGCTGGACCTTCAGGGCTACTTGAAAACTCGTTTCTTCATTTCAAGTGTGTTTGCTTTCTCATTTCCCCTAGGAGCTTTTGGGAATGTCATCATTTGTCAGACTTCTTCCCCACCACTGGCCCTGATTACTTTGCCTGCTGCTTCCTGGGGAAAACATAAAAGTCATAAAGCACACACGGTCCCTTCCTCTGTCCCATCAGCATCTCTCCCCGTCCCTCCTTTTCCTCTTCTGTCAGAGGCAACACATGACCCTGTGTCACCAGGATCAGCCTGTTTTGTCACGCCCAGCCTCTCCTAACCTCTTGTCAGTTATCCACACACATCCCTTACATTCTTTTTTGTCTCTTTCCACTGTTGGTTTGTTTGCTTAAGTCTATAAACATGCTTAAATCTTTCTCATCCTAAAAGATTCCTTCTCCATCAAACTGCTTTAGCTTTCTTCTCTTATGAAAAATAATTATACTGTGAGTAGAATGAGTTTATTGAGTGAATTAATGGCTCTGGGCCTCAGTCTTCTCATCTGGAAAGTGGGCTAATACACATACCTACCTGGTCCAATTATTGTTTAGATTACATAATACCGTGCAACAATTTTAGTTTAATTTTATTTCCTCTGAATATTTGTAGGACTTATTTCACAGCACTTGTCTAGTCTCTTTCCTTAAAATCTGTGGGCATTTGGAGAGCTACAACTGTTTCATGCCCATCACTTTCTCCCAGAGCTCCACTTGCTGCCAGTCTTCCTCTTCTTCTCCCTCTTCCTCCTTTTCTTCTCCTTCCCCTTTTTCTCCCTCTCCTCCTTTCTGTCCTCTTCTTACTCCTCCCTTTCTTTCCCTCTCTCTGTCTCTCTCATAAATAAATGAGTAGTTGATACCTTTTGGATTAACTGAAGTAATTTTTCCCTTTGAAACTGTGTTTTTACCTCTGTGACTTTTTTTTTTACCTTTATTGGTACATTATGAATACACATCATCCCTGCATTCAACACTGAGAGTTTGTACCAGAATATGACATGACTTGATTCTCATTTTTTCCCCTTTCCCCCTCCATGCAACCCCCACCCCTATATACATAATCTTTGTTTCCTTTTTGCTTTATTACTATCACATTCTTTTTCCCCTTGTTATTTACCCCTACAACTCTTCCCTTTTAAATATTTTCTATTTCACAATATTAACTATACATACTACAACTCATTTACAACTTCATTTTCTCATACCAGAAAAAAGATGTATTTACATATCTGTGATCTATTTATTTTACTTATGAGGATGTCCACAAGGTACATCCATTTGAGTATGAGTGAATCAGTGTTATCATTTTTAATGGCAGAGTAATACTCCATTCTATAAAAGAACCATATCTTCTTTATCCAGTCTCCAGTTGATGGACATTTGAGTTGTTTCCAAGATTTAGCAATCACAAACTGAGCTGCTATAAACATGGGTGTACATATGTTGCTGAGATATGAATCTTTTAATTCCTTTTTATATATATCTAGCAGAGTGATGCCTGGCTCAAATGGGACCTGCAATCCTAGCTTTTTGAGGAATCTCCACACTGATCTCCACAGAGGTTGTACAAGTCTATATTCCCACCAGCAGTGGAGAAGGGTTCCTTTTTCTCCGCAGCCTTGCCAACATTTGTTGCTGGCTAATACTGAGATAGCAGCCATTCTTTGTGGAGTGAGATGAAAACTTATTTTTAATAAAAAGAGAACACTGGTCAACAAAGTCAGCAGGAGGAAGCTGGTGGAATTGCGGAGAATTTCCGTGTATCTGTACTTTGAGGCAAGGGAGTAGTCAGGAAAGGGTTAAAGAATAAAGCCTCCCAGGGTGGAAGGAAGAAAAAGCAGGTCAGTGATCAGCTCTGAAGTACTCCTCCCACGTGGCCGTCCTTTTGGGTGGGCTCCCTGGGGTTTTGTGGCACACTGACCTGCTGGCCAGTGGCCGAGCCCTGGGGCTGCAGTCCACAGGGAGTCCACAGGCCTTCCAGATGCTTTGGGAAGATGGTCTCATGACAGTGTGCCGCATGCTGCGGAAGCCTGAGGAGAGGAGCCCGCCCTTGGGGAGAAGGCGACAGTAAGAGATGAGGTGGAGTGGAGCAGAGCGGCCTGCGCGGAGGAATTGATAACCAGAGTCGGCCTGTGACACAGCATTCAGCATTTAGGAGGAAGACACTTAAGTAAAGACTCGCAAACATCCTAGCCCCTTAGAGGAACGGAAGAGTGGACTCAGTGTAACCTCTGTGAATATCATTGCGGAAAGTTCCCTCTCCCCTCTGTCCTGTCAGTTCTCCATTTCGTTCACTCTACATGACTTTACCCCTAACATTGTTTCTTTTTGTTCACATATTTCTCGTGTTGCTGTGGGGTTTTGTTCGTTTTTTTGTTTGTTTTGTTTTGCCTCCACAACCATATGGAAAATATGGTGAAGGCGCTTCCGGGCATGTAAAAGATAACACGCAAGTATTTGTTAAATGAACGAGTGAGGGAATGAGTGATGGGAATTGGGTCTCCCATAGCTGTGATATCCACAGAATCTTCCATATGACTTTGCACTGGGCAGATGCATATTAATAAGTACCAGTTGGAATAATCAGCAGGAGAAACTACTGTGTAACCCTGAAGCTCATCTGTTCTTCTTGGTCCTCAGTTTAAAAATTTTGAGAAAAAAATGTGCTATTTTTTCTGGACGGCATAGACCTGAAACCTTTCCGGCACACACACTACTTCCTTTGTCTTTTACCTTAGCCTCGCTAATTACACTGGCAAAGGACTGTGCTCTCACTAAGTAAACAAATGGGGAAAAGGAAGCTGCTCCAAATATAATCTCTTGAATGGACTTTTCCCAACATACCCACACGACCAGAGCCTTTCCAGTTTGTGAGGGTTTGGGCTTTAGCATGCCACCCTCCCCTCCACCAAAAAAGTCAGAGAAACTCTTTCTCTTCCCAGTTCACTCTGTGCCACCAGATTATTTTGATGGAGTGGATATATTCCAAAACTGAAGCCCGCTTACTAACCAGATGTCTGTGAGCCCTGGGTTTCCACTGGATTTTTGCTTCTTCACGATTAAATCAAAATAAAAAGATGATGCCATGTCTGGCCAAGGGCAGATGTTGCCAGATGCCAAAGCTGCAGCAGTCATCATCCCGTTGACATGGTGTTTGGTCCCCTGGATGGAGGCACACAAAACTCTTAAGTAAGTGGGTGTCATTTGGAAATGATTTGATGAATAGGAAACTTACCGGCCAGTCATTGAAAATCGCATTTGTGATATATTAGCAAGAATGTTTGGAGCCCACATTGAGGGTCAAATCTGCCTTTCCCACATGCTGGCTTTCATAGCTGACACATTACACATGTCTCTGGAGCATAATATATGGCTTCCTGAAATTGCAAATGTGGCCTAGTGTGCTCTGTTGAAATAGCATCTGTTTAAACAGTCTCCTGGAAAAGTGAACTGTATTCAATAGTTTCATGACTATAAAGGTTTCTCTAGAGACACTTAAAATGTGATTTCTAAGAAGCATAATAGAAAATTTGTACTAATGTGCTATCTGCTCTGATTGTGGGGTGGGTAGTTGCAGCAGATAAGCTATGTATATCCTATCTGATTGTCAGGGTTAGTTTGCAAGTAGACAGGATTTCCCCCATTTCCCAGACAAGGAAATAGAGAGTCCCTGGGCATACACAGAACTCAAAACTACCTCATGGAAAGTAGTAGAGCTAGCATTTCAAAAACTCTTGATTCTGAAATCTGTCCCTTCTTTTCTACACTGAAAGTTCTTAACTTGGATTGGCTAAGGGTAGATGTTGAAGCTGCAGAAATCTCTGAATTGTATGCAAATTTTATGTTTATGTGCTTGATTCAGAGGAAATTCTGTAGCTTTATCAAATTTTCCTGGCAGATTTATGAGGCTGCCAAAGGATTAAGGATGAAGCCTTAGTACCAGGTTCCCTTTGTAATAGACATGGGGAAGCAGTAGATTGTGACCGTCAGAAGCACTGACCTAGTGTTGGTTTGGGAGGAACTGAGCCACTGTTTCTACTGTGTAGGGCAGGTTGTAGCTCAGTGTTGAGTATTTGCCTTATGTGAAGGCCCCAGGGGAAAAGAGCTTCTTTTTACCGTGTGTGTGTGTGTGTGTGTGTGTGTGTGTGTGTGTGTGTGTGTGTGTGTGTTGTTTCAACAGTATTGTTTTTATTATCTTGATATTTTTGTACTTATTTATATTCTGTTCATTTTCATCACTGTTGGTGTCTCATTATTTAATTATCTTATAATCTGTTCTTGTTTCTTCTCTTATTGGATATTTGTGTCATTTGTAACTTTTTCCTCTTAGAAACAACTCTGTTAACATTCTTATACATGTCTCACACATGAGTTGCCCATACAACTCCTAAGAAAGCCTAATATTTATCAAACATTTGTGGAAGACATTTCTAGTTTTCTAGGATTCTTCTTTTCTTGTCACCTTCCTAAAACAGCTTTGTGGAAAAGAAAACTCACTCAAGGCAGTTTCCTAATAGTCTTAGCATAGGTTCCTGTTGTCCCCAACATGGTAATAAGAGACAGTGAGAGGACTTGCTGAACCTGGTAGATTCCAGCGTCTGTCCCAGATCACCGGGTCAGAACCTCCGGGATGGGGCAGGAGTCAGCAGAATGAACTAGCACCGAGGAGAATCTCGTGTCTAGGAAACATTGCTTTTGCCTGATTGAATGAATGAGTGAAGGTTGGCTCATTAGTCATGAAGAAATTTGAAGCAAGTATCCATACAATTAAAATCTTAGAAAGTTTATCTCTGTGGAAAAGTTAAAGGAGCTAGATTTATTTAACTTAAAAAGTTTTTAAAATCCTGAAATTTGACTTAATAATTATTTGCAAAAGGTCAAGTTTTGTAAATGACAGTACTGGTTAATTTAAAAGAGATTTAGGTTGATCAAAAGGGAAAAACCTCCCGGTAAAATCTGTAGCAGATGCGCAGTGGGGAGGCTGGGGATTAAGAATATTGTCAGTACCTACAGGGAGCTGAAGACAGGAGACAAAACAAGCACAGGAAGCCTCTGAACAAAAGCCAGGAGGCAATATTTCATCAAGTCTAGACTGTGGGCTTCAGTGGCGCTGAGTAGGTGGCCCTCGGGGACACCATGAAATAGAGAGACAGAGAGGAGGTCATCGGGAAAGGCCTGAAAGCCTTGAGCAGGCTTAGAAATCTGCCTGTGTGTAGGTGGTGGGATGACAACATTCTAAAGAGGTGACTATAATGGCTTCTACTATGATCTCCAGTAAGAACTGTGTTTGTATCAAGGCCACATATACACGTGTATAATGATAATGGGTAGAAGTTTCAAAAGGCATTTAACTTTAATAAGTGTGTTATACCTGATGCTTTATATTTCTTCTCTCTTTTTAAAATATATGTTAGATGAGTGCATTAACAGATTGAAAAGGTGACCAGGGCAGACGGAGTCTGTCCTTTGGGGGCAGCACTAATTAGAGGAGAGGATTCTCATGGGAACTGATGAGGGTCTTTAGACACCTTCCTTGATTCTGTGCTGTGATGAAGGTATTTGGACTGTTACGACAAAGTTACAAATTTCATCTTTATCCACCCAGCCCTAACTTTAGCCAGTCTATCCACCAACATGACTTCTTGAGATTGTTTTCAATGTTCAATTTCAGTTTAGTTCCTTTCAGCAGGGGGATGGTGTGGGGAACAGGACTTTGCTTCTGCATTTTCAAAAGCAATGAATGGCCTCCAGAGCGCTTCTTAAATAGCATGGGGCCTTTCTATGCAGTATCTCACTGTATGGTATAGGGAGGGGATGTTGGGAATATCTCCATGAGCAAGTTTAGAAGAGAGAAATTTTCAGCAGCTGGATATCCATGCTTCTGGAAGGACTGTGGTGTGGCCAGTGGTGCATGTCAGAGCTGCATGTGTAAGCAGTGGTCTGGGACCGTAGACCTCTGGCAGCATAGCTTCCCTCGCTGGAAGAGTCTTAAGAAATGACCTTTCATCTTGGGAAGACTCACTGTTCAGAATCGATTCCTGGATCAGAGATGTAGCTAGGGCATTCTTGGCTTCCTCTGTGAGTATACTCTTGAGAATTTTGATGAGAACTCTGACTTTGTTCGCATCTTTCTCAGCTGATGATCCACCGTCCCTTCTCTCCTTCAGGTTTGCCTCTGCTTTTCTCTGTTTTGATCTGCAGAAGCTCTAAGGCCTCCGTTGCACTGAACCCCTGTCTTTTTCTCTCTTGCTGCTTGCCACGAGCCCTCTTTAGCACATACAGGTTGAGAGGTGTTGTGGATGATTCATTCAATATTTACTTGTGAGAAACTATATTCTTTTTATATGGTCTGTCTGCTCCAATATTCTTGCAGGGCAGATTCTAGATAAAAAAGGATTTCAGGCCTTAAAGAATGTGCTGTTGATCTTCCTCTCTGGAGAGCTGAAGAAGGAAACCTTTCCTGCCAGGTCCTTTAGAGACTGAACTCCCTAAATATCCACATGGAACTGATTTTAGAGAACCCCTGTAATCAGATTTTTTTTCCTTACTTAAGAGTGAGTGCCTTAGCAGCACTGAAGAGGAAAATCCTTTCATGTGGTCTCTGTTGCTTAAATGCTTTCAGTCCTGTCTGCTAAGATTTAATATCCTTTTGATCTTCTCAGTCTTCGATCCAATTTTAATTCGGTCAGTTTAGATGAGAGAAGGATTTTAAAAGATAGCACTTCATCTCTTTTAGGGTAATATAGTTAGAAATAAAAAATGTCTCCAGAGATTTCCAAATGGATTGTCACAGGTAGGATTGTTCCTGATTGAGGGTCGGTGGCTTTGTAGGTATAGTATTAGACAGTGGTTCGATCTAGACTGTCCCTTAGAGTCCTCACTGGGATGGTCAGAGCTGGGGCATTTGGATGATGGCTGGATCATGGGACCGCGATGCTTGACTTGATGCTGGGACATGGGACCCAGTTAGAGTCCAGTCACTGGGAGTGTGACTGGCAGGGCCTCCCTCCTTCCCTGGTTCTTCCTTCAGTCTGTGACATGAGCAGCTTTTTTCCATGGCAGGCCCTTCTGTCGTGTCATATGTGTATGTGAGTGCCTTTTGTATGTCATATGTGTATGGACGGAAATTGCACAGCAAAACAAACTTCTCCTCCTTTAAGGTGGGAGTGTGGAGTATTTGGTCCCAGCCACAGGAGAAGTAGATGAGACACACAGGTATTACTGCTTCAGAGTAATCCCTCACACAGCTCAGTTTGGGGAATTATATAAGGAAGGAGTTTGAGATTTGGAGGAATCACACTGGATGTCCAATCTACAGCGTTGAGAAACTAAGGCAAGAGAGCTTATGAGTGACATAAGGTCATAAGTACCAACCTAGTGGTTTTAAACTTCAAGTTCATGAGCCTAGAGGACATACCGCTGACTTTCTTTTGAACCTATTCCTTCTTACATGTTCTTGCACTTGTTCATGGTCATGAGGGAGGAGGGAGTGCTGAGTAACAGAAATGGCTCCATGCTGAGATGCAGAGATGCCCACTCTGGCCACCTCTGCTTTACCCTTCTAGGAACTGAGGCTTTTTCTAAAGCACTTTATCTCAGCTAGGATTGGAAGGTGACTAGCATCCACCTTTGCTACATAAGAAGGTGAAGCAGAGCAGGTCAGCTCATCTGTCAGTACAGAGCTTGGAAACATACTTCTGGAGCTATAATCTTGTGAAATCTCTATAGCTTTTCAATCATGAATAACCCGCTGTCTGCCTCCTGGTAGTCAACCATGGCGCTGCCACGATCCGTGGCAAAACCTTTCGTGTGAAATGCGTGGAAGAAAAGAGGAAACTCTGGATACGTGTGCATAAAAGGCTTTGGGATAAGAAGAGCTGTCTCTTGCAGGGTAATGGTGTCCAGAGGCAAAAGAGTAAGAAAGCAGGCATAGCTCAGGGCCTGCTGCAGGGGACAGGAGCACAGCCTGGGCCTGTGGGGTCCCTGAGCGGCTCTGAGGTACCAGCATTGTTTCTTCCTGCTCTGTCCCCTCATCAGTCCTATATGCTCTGTGCACCTCCCAGGCCCTCAGTCCCTAGATCTGTTTTCTCATCTTCTGCTGCACAACCTCCAGTGGGTCCCTGGTGCTTTTTCATGTGTGGAACTTCTTAATGTTGTGCTCTTCATGTCTCCTTCCCTCCTATGCAGAGACTGTTTGTTTCTCTTCTATTCGAAGAGTGAAAGCTGGTTTTTGTGTATATGAAAGCTTTACTGTTACTGTGGTTTGCAGAATTATTCTGTGAGGGTTGGGAGTTGGTGGTGGTTAAGGTTTTGTTCAAAGCTGTTTGATATTTAATAGCTTTCTTAGGAAGAACTTTTGTCTCTGGCAATAGTTTGTTGAGTATGTAGCATAGACAAGAACTTACAGCTCAAAAATCAAGGCCCACTGAACAAGCCAGAAGTACCTGTAAAGGAAGATGAGAAATTGAATATGTTTAAAACCCTGGGTAATCTTGACCGGTTGGTCAGTTTGGGTCTGTAGCACAGGCCGTGAGCTGTGGACCAGGTCAAAGTTCAGTGTTCTCAAATGCCAGCTGTCGAGTTTAGCAGAAAACTAGCTAATGTGTAAACTGGCTTCGAGGTGCTTCTAAGCTGCTTCATCTTCCCCAGCGTAGTTTAAAAGAGCGACTTTGTCTCAGAGTTTGGAGACAGCTGATATTTCAATGAACTGTGGATGTTTTCTTTCGGGAAGCCAACCTTCTTGGGCATCCCCGTGGTGAAGGGGAAGGTACTCATAGCTGCCTGTGTGTGGCATGTCCTGATTTACACTGGGAGGCTGAGGGCCCGCCAGTCCCCGGCCTGGCCAGTGCTGTTCACTCGTCTGTCTCTCCCCTCTGCCCCGCAGACCAACGAGTGGAACAAGAACGATGACCGCCTGCTGCAGGCCGTGGAGAATGGCGATGTGGAGAAGGTGGCTTCGCTGCTGGGCAAGAAGGGCGCCAGTGCCACCAAGCACGACAGCGAGGGCAAGACCGCGTAAGCTGCAGCCTCGGTTTCTCTGTCTCTTTGCTCTGGGTTCTGAGTGTCCTTGGGAATCCTTAGTGTCCACCGGGGAGTTTTTCGGGTGCTTTGTGGGTCTTTGTGAAATTCTGCTGCTTCTGCTTCTGCTTCCAGGTTCAAATGAGTGTGAGCCTATTTTCATTTAGTTCCCTTTCCAAACTTCTCATTGAGCTTGTACCTGAGTGGCTCTATTTTTTTCTCAGCTACAGCTGAAGATTTCACCAGAGAACAACTAGCACCAAGGTTGTATCCAATTTGATAGGTGGGAAATGAATTCTATTCTAGATAAGAAATAGCATAAAAGAGAAAAACAATTTTAGCAATTACCCTCTAGCCTTACTATTACAGTGTATTTAACCACCTTCATTAACATAGATGGTTAATTACATGAGTACGGTGATATGATTTTGCTTCGTGGTTTGTCATACATAATACTCTCACCATAATTAAAACTTCATATTTGAGTATCTCTCTGTGTGTGTATTTAGATATCCATGCCCATCCTTTCTCTGGAAGTATTACAGAGCAAGGGCCCCCAACCCCTGGTTCTAGGCTCCTGTGAATCATTCTGAAATCGTAACTCCCCTCCTCCTCTGTGGAAAAATTCTCTTCCAAGGACCTGGTCACTGGTGTTAAATAATTGGAGATCTCTGTTGTGGAGAGACCAGTGACTTTGGAGCCAAATGGACCGCTCATGTAGACTTTACCTGAGTTATGTAATCTGTCAATCTCACTTTCTTTATTGGAGGACAGAAATATTATGTAATTGTTAGGATAGTTGTGTGTATTAAACATGATACTGATACAGGTTGGCTGCCCTTAGCAATAGGCTATGTGATAAGGATTTGAGTACCAGTGGTTTACGTTGCCACAGATCTGAGAGGAAATAGCTAAGAAAGAAGCCTCTAGGTAGTGTTTGTAATGACTACATCCTACCATGGGCAACTGGGGTGACTCCCTAATGAGGATTTTAGGGAATGTGTCTGGACTTAGAGCAGGAGCTGATGAACTGTGACCATCTGTGTGTCGTTTAAGCACTGTCCATTGGTTACCCCTACACTCCCAACACAGAATTGAGTGCTTACAACATGGACCACATGGTTCACAAAGCCCAAAACATTTGCTACCTGGCTCTTTGCATCACACTTTTACTTTGCTGAAGTTTAGAGCATGCTTCAGAGTCATCCTACCCCCGGGTCAGGAAAGTGAGGCACTGGGACTCTTGCTCCTCAAAGGCTGAATGCTGCTTTGGGAGCCTCAGAGCTTATGGCCATGAAATATCCAAGAGGATTGGCAGCACATGAAGCTGTAGTTGATATATACAGGTAGTTGAAAGCTGGCATAGTTCTTAGCTCACAAGAGAAAGTTCATAAAGCCAGTCCCCTTCTCTTCGGATCCTAGGTTAGTGGTTCTCGACTCCGGGAGTGTGTGCGTTAGAATTATGTGAAGTTTGTAAGAAATGTTGATGCTCCAATAAAATCAGTTTTTTTAAAAGAAATACTGATGCTGTAGTGATGTCTGAGCCATTGCAGTGTGTGAAGTGGCTCATTCTAGAGACTGGCCTAGTAGTCAGTGTTCTTTGGTCCACAGATAGACACTTGAGTTTTGGTCTACTTTGTGTTCCACTATTAGCTTTCTCATTGCTTCCCCAGTCTAGCTTTCAGGTGTCTGTGCAGGACAGCTTTTTATAGTTACCCCAGGGAAAGAGAGAATATAAGTATTTACAATAGTTTTAGAGAAGATAGTACTACAAAAAGATAGAAAATTTAGATTACCAGCGTAGCCACACTTGTGACCACCTTAACAAATTTGGACCTTTTTAACTCATTTATTTTTTCCCTTCCTGTTTTATTTTTGCAGCATCAGATTCACTTACTCATAAGACTTTATAGAGTTAGTTGTAGATACAAATTACTAACCAGACTCATAGGCCAAAGAACATATAAAACTTGTATGACAATTATACTAAGTCCAGTACACTTTTAGATACATTGGTCATGCTGGATTATAGTACTTTTCTTCCCCCTCTTTTTTCCTATTATTTATCCTTCATAAGCTTTTCTTTTGTGACTTATCTTGTATAAATTTTTCAGTAAGAGAAACCATATGGTACTTAGGCTTGCATATCTGAACATTTATTATGTGTACAATAGTTTAGACTATTCTATTCTGTCTTGTTCATTGTGGTAAAATTTATATAACATAAAATTTACTACTTTAATGATTTTTTAAAGTTCTTAATTCAGTGTCATTAAGTATATTCCACATTGAGTAGTTCCAGACTTTTTTATCACCCCCAAAAGGAAGCCCAGTTGTTCCCCTCAGCTGAGTGCTATGGTTTGTGTCCAGATGTCCCCATGTGGCCTCATGTGATCATAGGCCATTTTGGAGGTTACTGAATCTAGCTTGTCTGAAACTGGGCTTGAGGAGATGTTATTACTAAACCACTGCCCGTGTGTGATGGTGATTGGTTTAGCCCCGCCCTCATCCCAGTGGTGGGAAGAAGATAGAAAGGAAAGAAGAAGAAGCTGCTGAGGTCTCTTGCTGCCTTTGCTCTGTTGTGTGCGCCTTGTTGTTTCTCCTCTGCAGAGCCTGTTTGCCAGCCCTGCCTCGAGGTCAGTCAGTTATGGACGGAAACCTCTACAATTCGCAGGCCATTACAGCCCTCTCCTTTAATTCTGGATATTGAGTATTTTGTCTCAGGAATGAAAAAAGTAACTAACACACCTGGCACCGACTAATCTGCTTTCTGTTTCTGTGAATTTGCCTATTCTGGATATTTTGTGTAAATGCAATCATGAAATACTGGTCCTTTGTCTCTAGCTTCTTTTCTTAGTGTGTTTTAGGGTCTGTCCAGGTTTTAGCATGTGCCAATATTCCTTCTGTTTCCTAGATGATAGACATGCACATGGTTGTGTAGGAATCACCACTTTCACTTTCTAGATACTGGATCCAAGGTCCACATAGCACAGCCCTCTGTGAACTCCCTCTGAAAACAGCACTCACACTTCTGTGTATGCACTTGCAAGTCAGCTATTTTCCCCTTCAGTGACACATATGTGGAAAGTTAGGAGACCTAATGAAAAAGGAAGAAAAGCGGAAATTATTTTTCCAGTATAGGATTTTTCCGTAAGAAGTCATCTGTCAACACTTAATTTTTCTGCTTGAGGTATTCCTTTTGAAGATTAAAGTTACTAACTAGAAACTGTAAAAATTGTATTTTTAAAGACACCTCAGAGCTCAGTCTTTCCTGGCTTTATATTTTGATTCAAATATAATGGCCTGAGTATTCATAATGAGGTGGGGCTATAGAACTGGAAACCATTTTCCTTTTCCCTTTAGGATTAAAAAAAAAAAAATGCAGACTTGAGGATTTTGTTGTAAATGAGCCCCAAGTGGTATTGCTCCCTTGACTAAAGCCTTGTGGCCTCTGGAAATCTGTAGTTTAATTGGTATACCCGTGCCTCAGAGCACACTGGAGGATTTTGCCTCAGCTGTAGAGACTTTTCCGTTCCTCCTGCACTTGGCAGTGCCTTTGATTTGGTGGCACACAGACTAGTCGTGTCCAAGAAGTACCTGTTGAGCTGTGAATTTCAGTGCTGGCTCTAGCCTCGTGAGCGTGCAGAGGTGGCATTTGCTTGTGAACACAGAAGAGATGTTTCCCATTTCTCTCTAAAGAAAATCAGGTCCTTCACAGTGCTCGCCCTCATTTCCTGCGTACTCCTGAAAAAAGTTAACTTTTCAATTTATGTAGTTGTATATCAAAATTAGGATAGAGACCTATTTTCTGTGAAGCTTCTGTGCTATCCCCTTTTGCAGTCTAGCTGGGCATCCAGTGCAGAGTCCTGATTTTGGCCTTCAGGACTGTTCTGAAGATTCAGTTTTCAGCAAAACAAAATAACACAAGGCTAGGGCCAGGGATTTAGCTCAGTGGTTCCGGTGCCTGTCTTGCAAGTGCAAGGGCCCAATTTCGATCCTCTTTGACCACAGGCAATAGTGCCGGGTGTAGAGACTCACGCCCACCAGCAGTCAGAACCACATACCACAGTACCGGGTGTGGTGGCTCATGCCTGTAATCCCAACACTTGGGAGGTGGAGGCAGGAGGATTGCTGTGAGTTCAAGGCTGAGTGCAGGACCAGCCTGAACTACAAAGCAAGACTCTGTCTCAAAACAAACAAACAAAAACACAAAGCTATTTGAGGACAAGGGTCATATAAAAGTGTTTTTTGTTTGTTTGTTTGTTTTTTGGTTTTTTTTGTATTTATGGAAGGGACTTTTCAGTGTGGCTTTTAGGGAGAAAACACTCCCATTTGTTGATGGATAATTTACCTAGGAGTGAATCATCTGGGAACTCAGGAGGAGAACTATCATTATAGATGTCACAACCTGCACCCCAGCTATTCTTTCCAGTTTCAAGAAACTCTCAGTCCACTACCCAGAGCACCAAAAGACCAGAAAGTCCCAAGAACGAGGCAGCAAAGTCAGCCTCTCAGACATTCTCCAGAAGCCTGCATACCCTAAGGTCAATAACCAGATGGGTAGCTTGGTAATTCCTTAGGCTTTTCAATTTCTTGCTGGAATATTTTCTTTCAGAGAAGAGATAAGAAAACATGTTAGAAATGTTTCTTCCCCTAACAGTCAAGAAAGAGAGGGGTTTTTTGTTGTTGTTGTTGTTGTTTTTTAGTAAAACTCAAAGGACTGGAATTCATTTAGGAAAAAGGAAAAAGAAGGTGGTGTCTTTGTTGGAAGAGAACGGAATAGAGGCCAGCATAGTTAGAGCTCCAGGCTGTGTTCATGCAGGGGTGTGGCCTGCCCCTGCCCCATCTGGTCTCTTTCCATGAGCGATGTAACGGGGTGAGAGGATGTCAGTGCCCCAAAACCTCTTATGCAGAAGAGACTAATTGTTTCAAGATGGTTTCTCCTACGTTTGGATGTGCCTTTAATTAAAGTTATGTGTGTTTGTCTTATGAATAACTAGACTAAATAAAATCATTGCTGGGACTATAGTATTTGAACAAATACACACCAGGACCAGGACATTTGTTGGATAGACCTTTAAAATATTCACATGCATGTAGTTCACATATCAGAAACCTGGTCATTGTGGCTTTGAGATCAAGGATTTGTAAAAGTATCTTAGATGATTCTGTGGGACTTCTAATTACTATATAAAGTGTAGGAGGTACTCCTTGAGCCTTGCAAATCAGTAAAATGAAAAACTTCTGAGTCTGGTGGCTTGTGCAGTCTGCCTGCTTGTTTGCTTGGTCTAGGGATGTGTTAGATGCTCAGTATCAGCAGGAATGTCTTGGAAATCAAGTCATGGCATCTAAGCGGCATTCTCTAGTTCTCACAAATGACTGCCAAATGAGTTTGTTAAACCATTGCATAACAATGGCAGCTCCATTCCCCTTGCAAACTCACCTTGTGTCTTTCCTTAAGACCCTCTGATATTTGACAGAATGATAAATTATACAGTACAATTGCCATATCCATTGTGCTTTGGGTCACATAAGTTTTTTGAAGGTAATATAAACCTTGTTCATACCTTCCAAATACTGTACACACAAATATTTGTGTTTCATAAATCTACTGGTTAGTAAGGACTTCTGTCTAAAACGTTCCAATCTGTAATGTAAGTAGATTCAAAAAAGGAGGAAATATGGTCCTTACCTGCAAGATGCATAGTATTCAGCTGGAAAGGCAAGACCAATGGACATGCAGCATAATTCAAGGTTAATTTATAAATACTGACTGTAGTGCTGGCAGGTCACTAGAGCAGCTAAGAAATATTTCCTACATGATTTGTGCTGTGAGGCATCTTGAAGAATAAAGGAATCCAGAGGACTTGGATAAGCTTAGCACAAAGAGAATACAGGTGCAGGTCACAGGATGAATAGAAGCCAACCCAGACCGAAAAGCAAAACAGTGATGCCATGGCCATTGTTCCTTTCCTTCTCTAAGAGTTTATCTTAGCTTCCTGCAGGACTCCATCCGAAACCACATCGCCAGCTCTCAGCTTGACTTTCACTAGAATCATCTTGGGCCGTTTGGAAAAAGGCTGTGTCCCACCTGCAGAGATTCTGGGTTGGATTGGTGTGGGCACAGTCTGGACAGGGTGTTGGTAGAATGCAGAGGGTTTGTAGGTGACCTCAATGGTCAATCCACGCAGAGTACCATTGAGCAGCACACTCATATCACAGGCTCCCTCCATTGTAATAAATTACAGGGGAACTGAGAACAGTTTGTAGAGCCCAGATGAATTATTTTCCAGCATGCACATGCATAAACACATACACAAGCACATACTGTTTGTGGACAAAACAAAATTTAAAGGAAAGATAAAATTTTGTCTTAAAATGAATTATGTTAATGTAATATAATTCCTGAGGTTTTTTTTAAAGAGGGAACCCGGTTGTGTGTGAGAGCTGAACGTGTGTTGTTGCCAAATTGTTCTGTAGAAGGAAGCATGTAACCACAGTGGGGGTAACAGTCGATCAGAGTGGATAAGAAATTAGGAACTACATTGATGATAACACTCATAGAATCACAGGGTTTTTGTTTTAAAGTTGCTTTCAAAATTAGATTAAGTCTACTGAGAATGAGGATTTTTGACACTTAAAAGGATAATTGTTGCTCAGGGTTGAAGCTTTCTAGCTTGCTCCTCCCCCCGGCCATCTGGTAGTGCCTGCTACCAACAGGACCTGCCCCCAGTGCAAAGGTCAGGAGGGCCTGGGAAATGTGGTTCCCTGTGACAGAGAGCAGGAGAAGCTGGGGTTGATCTCAGAGCACACAGGCAGTGACCCGCCCTCAGTCACTCGCCTGCAGGGCATCCTGGAGTGGGAGGGTCTCATGCTGAGCACCAGCCAGGAGGTCCAGGGGTCGAGTCCAGTAGGATCAGCATGTACTGAACCCTCCTGCTTTCTCCCTTAGCTTCTGTCTTCCACATTGCCACCACTCCCCATGCCACTGACTTTTGTGTATCATGCAAGACCTTGTTTTACCTCTTTCATGAATTGCTAACTTCTAAAGGGGGTGGTCTGTTTCCACCGCCTCTCTGAGCCACTGAGGACTAGATGAGTCTTAATTACCTAAGTGCGTATTTCTCATCAAATGATCACAGTGATCCATCCTTCCTTCCTTCCTTCCCCCTTCCTTCTTTCCTTCCTTCTTTCCTTCCTTCCTTCCTTCCCTCCTCCCTTCTTTCCTTCTGTATTGAGGATTGATCTTAGAGCCTTGTGCACACCAGGCAAGAGCTACCCACTGAGGTACACCTTCCAGGTCCCCAACTAACCTTTCTTAAGTAATAAGAAAGCTACTAATTAACAAAAGCCCTGTGTCACCAATTTAGCAAACACTTGGTCTGTTCACCCTTTTAAAGATTTTGTCAGTTTCTCTCACATGTGTATTTTTCATCTAATGCTCTCAGCCACCTTCAGGGAAATTTATGGAGAGGAAAGTGTGGCTCAGAAAGGTCCAGGGATTAATACAGCTCACCTGTTCTAACTTCTAGGTGTGGGAATGTAGGGTGTATCCTTGAATGCAACATGACAGTCATTTTTTTTCTAATGGAAATTTCAAAATGCCCAAGTGCTACTTCCAGACCACATTTATAAAATCAAACAGTCCTGACAAAAAAAAAAAAGCTAATGGTCACGTTAGATGTAAGATTTCTTAGCCATTGTTTACATGATCTTTTATCTCTTTACCTACTCTCCTATCCCCATAAATGTGTTTATCCAAAAGTCCTGCTACTACTGTTACTTAGGATATCCGTGCCCTGAAAGGACAGTAATTCTATTTTTGTAACCTTTTTTATGCTACCCACAATGCATTTAGCAAGGAAAGGCAGCGTATATTTCCATTTCTCAAACTGCACTGTTGGTTCCTATTGAACAAAGTGATCAGAGTTGCTATTATAGCTGCTTTGGAAATTGCTGAAAGCCAATGGGCAGTGGCATTGTCTGCTAGAGGGTTCTACTCTGTGCCAGCGGGGCTAATACCCAGGGGAGAATGGAGCTGTGTTGGGGGTTTATAACTAGGTAAGACTGCCTTCCCTACCTGCAGATTATAATTTGAAGTGGGAATCCAGACATTTTAATCTTATTGATAGGATTGTCATAGTGAAATATTTGGTATGGGCCCCCTCTCATTCAGATAGCTGAAGTACAACTTTGATGTTTTAACAAATACATGCCATAAAACCAGTGGTAGGATGGAATGAAATCATAAACTTGAAGTGAAAAAACTTTTGTGAGCCTACAGACCAGATAGATGATTAACCTGAGGCCAGTGAATTTGATTAACTTTTGTGGAACACTGTAATATTGTACAGATTCCCTACTCTTAGCTTCTTGGCCTTCAGTCTACTTCAGTCCTTCATCTACTTCCTTGTAGTTGTCCATGGTAAAAGCTTTAAATGTGAGATGCCAGCGGGATGGCAGAGTTTAGACCAAAATCGAGGACTACTGAGTTTATTTCCTGGTTCCTTTTGCTAATGTCAGTGACTCTAAAAATGGAATGTGCCTCACAATCATGGGGGCTCACTGGGCTCCAGCCTGGAACCTGAGTAGGAGCCTGAGAACTTACATTACTAGCAGGTTCTCAGATGACGCTGATGCTGCAGGAACTAGGCCATGTTGGGGAATCCATTGTACAACTAACTCCTTTGGAAGCAAAATTGAGCTCAGCCTAAAAGACACAGTTTCCCTCTTGGGACATGTTTTACAGCCTTAGAAAAACATACTATTGTGCCATTTTATGGGTGTGCTTTGATTTGAGGAAGCTTAAAAACCTCATCATAACAAAGGCAAAGTCAAAGCTAAAGATTTGTATTACCTGCAAAAACAAATCATGTTTCTTTGATCAGAAAGTTGGAGTCAGTTTCTGAGCATCATGTGCCCCACAGTGTGGTGGGGTGGTCAGGCACCAAGCAGGGAGCTCTTTTCTATCATGAAAGTGTGTACGGACAGCAGTGACAGAGGGCAGGAGCTACCTTGTCTGTCCCTGTGGAAGGAAGGGCTCTCTGGGCAGATTTCTGAATGCAGTGGGAGACTGAGCCACAGGTCTCTCTGGAGGGACACCACTGCTGGAGGAGGAGGAGCAAGGAAAGGCTTTGGGAATTGTTAGTAGACTGTGAACGGGACTCAGTGAACAGGGAAGATGAAGAAAGAGGCCAAGAAAGGAGTCAGGATACAGAGTCTTGTAGACTGTGATTTAATCCTCATCATACATACTAACTAGTTCTGTTTTTATTTTTTTAGATGTGGCTTAGTATTATTTTTCCTCTCCAGAAAGACACCTTATGAAAGCAGTATAATATAAACAGAAGTCACTTCAGGTGATTGAGATATGAGGCGTCTGTTGAAGAAATGGTGCTCATGAGGGGGGCTGTTCTGTGTCATGGATTATTTGTGAACCTCTTACTGAGCACATCAACTCCTTTCCTAGAAACAACAGGGTTTTTTAAGTGAAAGAAAGGAGATTTGCATATATTAGGGAGAAACTGCTCTCAGAATTAAAGCAGTAAATTCAAGTCCTGACCTTTCCCATATTTCCTCAGTATCTATGAAATGACAAATGGGATCAGTCATTGTTGGAAACAGATTTGCACACTGCGGTGGCACTGGTAGGGTTCGGTGAGTGGTAGCCTAGCTCTCTGTGCCCTTAGTGTCTCCTCCACTTGAGATTACAGAGACAGCAGGAGTCACTGAGGAGCTGACAGCCCTCCAGAGACCAGCAGCCCCGGGTGTTAAGGGGCCAAGAAAGGAGTATGATTTGAGAGAGATTTTCTGGGAATTAATATTCCTGAAAAATCGGTCTTTTACAAGTAGCCTTGGAAATTTGTATTTCTTTCCAGTATAAGTTTTAGAGGTAGTACAGTAACCAGAAGAATTGTGTTATCACTAAAAAATAGAAAGAACTTTCCAGATCATAATTCATAGACTTTTGAATAGCAGCGGTAAAGTCCCCTTCTGATGAAGAGCCTTGGGAAATGTCCCAGCTTTACCCCAGGGCATTTATTTCGGGAAAGTTTGCACAACTTGCTGGGTGTTGTTGTAGCAAATGAAACCCCGTTGCTGGCTGTTTGCTTCAGCTCCGGATTATGTTCCATTCATTTGACAGCCCTGACAACCTTGTTTTGCCCCAGTGAGAAGCCTATGTTTGCTTTTTTGTCAAATTCTTCTAGTTTTTAAATTGTTTTTAAAAGATCGGCACACTAGTAAATGATAACCCAGAGAATTTCACAGTTTGCAGAGCAAAAAGGCGGAGCCATTTCTCCATACAGTGGCTCTGCTACTTGTTTGTCCTGGGAGATTGCCTCAGTTTCCTCCTATAAAACAACTCCAAATAGTTTATTCTAAACCCCCATAAACCTGCCCTCAGGGTATGACTCCTCGTGTGTTGTTTCAGTAGATTAGCTGCTGTTTTTGAAATTCTTGTCATTTACTTTCCTTAAACATTTTAGAAGTGAGAAACTGAAGTTAAATTGCCCCAGTGAGTATCATCCAGCAACCTAGCAGCCAGGAGAGTGGTGCCCAGGCACCAGGCAGCCCTGCAGCCTCTCTGCCTTTTGTCCCCTGCTCCTCTGCCCTGTCCCTGACGCCAAAGTGCAGGTTGTTAGTGACCTGACTGTCTATTGGGGAATTAGAGGGACAGAGAAGGTGCAGATTAGTAACAAAATACTGAAACCCTGAGATTTTTCCAAGTAACAAAAGCAGTAACATTCCCAATATCAATAAGCATCAAAGAATCAAAGAAGGCTTCTGTAAATCTCCAGGCCGATTGCAGTCCCTGTTGAAGGGCCCCTGCTGAATCTTGTAAACAAAGCTAAACATATCTGTTATAAAGAAACATAACCCAGAGGGGATTCCTTGTTTGTGAAAACATATCTTCGAAATTGTTTTGAAAGCTAGAGCAACCATGTTCAAAGAATGTTGAAACATTGGGTGCGTTGGCAAAATGACGGTGTGGGGATTTTAACTCGACCTACCTTTAGAGCAGTGTCTGCCGTACACTTCACCTCGCCCAGAGTCAGCTGGGGACCTTGCACATGCAGCTTCTGAGGAGCAGGTCTGGGCTAAGTCTAGAGAGGCTGCATTTTGACACGCTCCTGATCTGCAGACCACTTCTAGAGCAGCCAAGACGTAAGCTATTGAAATGCAATGGCTTCAGCTTCTGCTGAATTGGGGAAGACATTGTGGGTATCCCTGGGCAGTGACAAGTATTTTTTTTTTCTGGGCCTGCATTGGAGAAGTGGATAAAGGTCTTTCTAGCCCTTTGCCTTCATCAAATTCTTGACCTGTCTAAATGAAGAGCTAAAACAAGGAAACAAAATCTCTCATAAAGCATATTGTTGTATAGACTTCAAATGGCATTTCTTGTCATTAAAAAGGAAGGCCACATTTTAAAATTAGAACTAAAAGCTCCTACAGAGTCAGAGCTAAAGGATGTCTCTAATTTGTTTTTCATTCACTGGATTCCTTTCAGGGGAATTCTCAGCTAATAATTGATTGGCCTAACTACTTCAAAGAGCTTGTTCAAAAAAACTTAAATGTTTTGCCTCTGGATATTTTAGGTCATAATTAAAATTTTCAGCTTTTAAATTAAAATTTGCCAGATGATAACGAGTCTTGGCTGGGATGTGGAGAAACTGGAACCTTCCTCTGTTGTTGGTAGAGATGTAAAATGCCGCAGTAGCTTTAGAAAACAACTTAGCAGTTCCTCAGAAAGCTAAATACAGCATGTGACTCAGCAATTACACTCCCAGGTATATATGTTCTAGAATTGAAGACATATGATCACACAGATGCCGACATATGTGCGTTAGCAATAATACTAGCACAAAGTAGAAACAGTCCAGATGTACATTAAGTGATGAGCGGATAAGCACAATGTGGTATACTCCTAAAAGACAGTATTAGGAAGGAGAAATGAAGTACTCTACTTGCTATAACAAGAATGCTCCTTGAAAACATGATAAATAAAAGAAACCAGACACAGGAAACCACGTCTTATTGTATGACCCAATGTTTAGGACATGTTCAGGGAAGGCTAATACAGTTAATCTCTCATGGAGACAGAAAGTAGATTAGTGATTTCCAGAGGAATAGAGGAAAAAGAAGTGAATGGTAATGGATATGAGAATTTTTTTTTCTATTCTGGAGTTACATAATTAGGTTAGTTACACAACTTTGTGAATATGCTAAAAACAACCAAATTGCATACTTTAAAATGTTGAATTTTATGATGTGTAAATTGTATCTCAATAAAATGATAAAAAATATACTCATTTTGTTTCTGCAGGCTTTCTTTAATTTGTTTCAGTTGGATTTTACTTCAGCATTACTCATTGCTTTGAATGGTTTGTCTCAGGTTTCACAACCTAAGCTTTACTGATGTTTCAGACCAGATAACTCTGTTATGGGAAGCTGTCCTTTGCATTGTGTAGGAAGTCTAGCAGTGTCTCTGGGCCCTACACATTAGATGACAGTAGATCATACAATCCCTTTTCTTTCGTCATCCCTTCATCAGTAACAAAAAGAGGCTTCATTTGTTGTCAAATATCCTTGTGTGTATATATGTGTGTGTGTTCATACACAAAATTACTTTCAGTTGGAACTTCTGGTTCATCTTTAGTATTCCTCTTAAAAACTGAGCTCCATGAAACCACTATTTCTCTAGGGTCAGAACAATATTTGATGTCTGTAAATGCATTAACATAGTAAATATATGATTGCTTGTATTCATAGTAGTAGCAAAGGTATCACAGCTATCCTATACTTGAGTTAGTTCCAATACTCAATTAACATTATCAAGAATTCTAAGGTGTGTGACCTGCTGCTTTGCTCCACACTCAACCTTCTTATCTTAGCCTGCCAACTCTCATTAGAAGTGGGTTCTTCTAGCCAGTTTTCCAGTACACAGGCCATTACATGGCACCAACCATTCTTTTTAATTAGGTCCTGGTCTGGGTCACCATCTGTCCCTAAGCCTGTTCTAACCCTACACATGTCTGGCCCTAGGACATTAGTCCCTTAGGTTGTCACCTCTGAGGATGCCAACATTTATCAACCACTGCTTTAGAAAGAAATATTAAGAAAAAAGAAAACAGATTGTGTCTATAGGGGTGGGGGATGCAGGGCAGGGGGAAAAGGGAAAAAATGAGAATCAAGTCATGTCATATTCTGGTACAAACTCTTAATGTTGAATGTGACTGTGATGTGTATTCATAGTTAACTATAAAGATAAAAAAGAAAAAAAAAAAGAAAGAAATCTACTTGTTGTCATCTACAAATCCAGGTCCTGTCACTGACAAGTCATGTTTTTCCACCCAATGAAAACCAGCTTGCCACTTGACCGCATTACTGAAGGTTGGCTGTGCTTCTCTGTCACATTTAGAGGCCTAACATTAATGACTTGTGGTTGCCAGCCCTGCTGTGGGGATTATCACTTCTGTGAAAGGTGCCAGAATATAAGCAGCTCAAGTGTGAGCCTTAGACAAGGCTGGTCTTGCTTTTTTGGAGACCGTGAGATCTGTGACTATTTACAACTCTGTCTCAGTTGCCACTCACTGGAAATGCATGTATCATTTATTTGCTCCCACTCCCTTCATTTTTTAAATGGTGGTAATTCTGATTGAATTGATTCTTGTCCTTCTTGAATGTTGAGATAATTCCTTTTGTTAAACACCATATCACAGTCTCTGCTTTGTCTTGTGTGAGTCAGGCTACCATGATTGGTGGTGTGTGTGTGTGTGTGTGTGTGTACTACTTTTCACATTTTTACTGAGTGGTTTCATACACAGTTCATTTATTCTTCACAGCTCACTTTACAGATGTACAAGTGGAGAGACAACTCTCAGCCAAGATGACATGGAAAGTGGTGAGACATATGTTCAAACCGAGTTGGCTTGAACTCATTAGCCCTGTATCACCTAACTCACCCTTCCTGTAATATTGTCTCATCTTGCTACCTATTTTGGTCCTCTTTTAGGCTTTCATAAAGCTGTCATATTGCAGTCTTTCTTTAATTTTTCAATCCATGGAGTGGATATAATAAAGAGTACATCTCCTTATGTTAAAACATTAAAATGACTAGATACCCAAAGTAGATGTACATAACAAAAAAGAACAGTGTAATTTTCATACCTTGCCCATCTGCACATTTATTTTACTCCTGATAATAATTTCTTCTAGGTTGAGGAATGAGAGAAAGTAGGGTCCCTCTTCTAGCACTTTTTCTGTAAGGGAAGTAAACAAATCAACCCAGCTCTTTTTGTTTTGAATTAGTTATCTATGTCTAAGACATACAGGCTGAATATGTAAGGCCTATCATAATATAAAAGGGAGAGATTATAACGGGATTGCTGGCGACTTTACTACTTTATTCTCTGAGATGTGCCTTAATTTTCTGCATTTGCACACCTTCCATAAATTCAAGATGAAGCTATTCCAGAACCCGAACCATTTTGTTTTTCTTTTATGTGGCAGCTGATTTAGCAAATTCTGAAGTTATTGACCCTGTGTTTTAAGTTAAGTGATTTTCTGACATTCTATGGCAATTATATTTTATTCCAAGGGTTTAATCAGGTTATTCAATACATATCAAAGAAACTACATCTCTGTGGTGCATGCCTTCAATTCCACTACTGGAGAGACTGAGGCAGAAGGATCGCTGCAAGGGCAAGACCAGCTTAGGCTGCACAGTGAGTTCTAGGCCAGCCTGACATAGGGAGACCCTGTCTCTAAAATAAAAGTAACTTTGCCTTGATAGTTATTCATTCTTGTTTTGTATTTCCATTTTCTAAATCTAGTCTGCGTATTTTAATAGTAGACTAGATTAGTATATATGTAATGCCTGTATGTATAATATATAGTTTATGTATAGCAAATAGGAAAGCGTAATGAAGCCTGTTTTAACTTTAATTCATTACTGAGGAGCCCTTGAGTATAAGCATAAGGTTTCTTCCCCTTACCATAAGGATGATATGATTGAGCCTAAGATATGCACACAGCACTTCTAATATTTATCCACAGGGTAACCTGTACTTTACTAAGAAAATATCAAGGATGCTATTAAGTAAGCACTTTAGAATCTGCATCTAGTAGACCAAATGAAACCTCAGCACAACTGGAGGCTTGACAAGATGATATTTTAATTTTCTAAGAGTCTTGATTTTGTTTACAAATAATTGGGATGGTTGAGCCAGTAAGATACGTGTGGGGTGTGTTTACTTGTTTGTTTTTTGGTTGTGTTGTTTGTGCATCCACATGGGTATGTGTGTGCTCCTGAGAGAGATATTCTGTGGAAAACCCAGTCCATAGAAGAAAATGTGGGTTTTAACTTTGCTTTATTTTAACACCTGGGGCCTTCCATTGATTCTTACTTAATGGGTTGTTTATCTTATCTTTAGAGAAGTGTACACTTGAATCCTTTAAATTGATCTCCACTTTGGCCTCTGACTGTATTGGAAAACTGTTTTGAAATCACTTACACCATATTCCATGTAATTATATGCATATTCTTCCATGTGAAATGCTTCCATAAAGCACTTCATCCAAATGCTGGATATATTAATTACCCAACTATGTGTGGCAGTGGCAGTAAGAACATTTTGTTAAGGCTTGAATTTGCTTTTCAGATAGTATCCACTGGAACATAATGGTTCTCCTCGTGGGTGATCACACACAAAATACTCCACTCTGGTGTGATGAAAGGTTCTCTGGGCAACAAGCAGCAGCTGGAAATATGGTAGTTGAGGAGAAAGAAAGGAGCTGT
Source organism: Petromus typicus (assembly GCA_004026965.1). Lineage (NCBI taxonomy): Eukaryota > Metazoa > Chordata > Mammalia > Rodentia > Petromuridae > Petromus > Petromus typicus. The sequence goes on along the minus strand of PVIR01017475.1, from coordinate 3,306 downwards.
TGGTCTGGAGATTGAGCTCAGTGGTTCTGGCACCTGCCTTGAAGCCCACTGTCCTGAGTTTGATCCCCAGTGACTACATACAACAATGCTAGGTGTGGTGACACATGCCCACCAGCAATCAGTACCACATACCACAGTGCATTGTGTGGTGGCTCACCTGTAATCTCAGCACTTTTGAGGCAGAGGCAGGAGGATTGCTATAAGCTTGAGGCTGAGTTCAGGACCAGCCTGAACTACAAAGCAAGACCCTATCTCAAAAAAAGAAAGAAAGCAAAAAAGAAAGGAACTGTTTACAGTTGTGTTGTTAGGATAACAGGAACTAGCAGGTTTGAGAAGGATGGGTTAGCGCTAGTGGAAATTCTTTTTGCTGCCTTCTTGGAAGAGCAGGAGGGGAGAGCAGTTACGAAGACCCCGAGACAGGCACAGCAGTAGCCTTATGACGTCATAACTGTGGTTTTCACAGATGAAGACAGAGCCAGGTGATGTGGGCGGGGGGAGGGTGTGAAAGGAGTGATGCCTGAACCTCTTGCCTCAGATCTTCCTGTCTTATAAGCCCCCCAACTAGTCCTAAAAGACAAAGTTCATGCAGCCCATTAGAGTTGATCCATTGGAGGACTGCCTTCCAGACCACAGTCCAGGGCCAAGGCCAGAGAGCAGATCTGGAGGGGCAAAGTGAAGATACATACTAGTGACTCGCCTGCTAAAAGCAGACTCGTGTTGTGTTTTGGGGCTTTGCTCCCATAACACGATGCTCATCTAGAAATTAAAGTTCTTGGAGAAACACCTTGGTATAATAATATGTCTAATTCTATCACATGAACCCAGAATGACCTTGTTAGATAAAAATATAATTATTATTAGATGGATACAGTGTAGAATAAGCATGTATATCTGTCCCTATAATGAGCTGTTTCTAATTTATATTTGTACTTTTAGAACAGTAATTGCTCATACTTTTGGTAAAATGCAAGAGAAATTTATAAATGGGGGGAAAGCTGTTACTCTTTTTTAAAAAACAAGGTGCAAGTATTCTGCAGAATAGTTGGAGAGTCCCCCAAATAGAGAAAAATGTCATTTCTGATCTAAATTCTAACGGGCGAGGGAGAGCAAAGCAGGCACACAGAGACTTTACTAAAGCATATTCAGTGAAACTCTGACCTAACTGGCTCCATGAATAGAGTGCGTTATAGCCACCAGCGGTGTTAATTTAGGACGGAGGGGCCGTCTTTACAGTCAGTGTCTGAGACATTTCTCCGGTGGAACTGGTCATTGAACCCGGCATCCTAACATTTTACTTCTCCTGGCTTATAATGTGGAGGGTCAATAACTTCCAAGTAGTGTTCTTCAGTTTCAGCCATTCCCAAGTCGTTCTGGGATTCTCCTGTCATGTTCTTCAGACTGTGTTGGCCAGCATGCAGCAGTAGCCTACAGTAACACCCAAGGTCCATGTGTCTTTGGGGGCTCCGCTCTTAGTGTCCCTCAAAGTAGAATTAAATAGTTGAGGTGCTTCATGCTGACTCTGTGTCCTCAAGAGCAATTAATTATGTTGTGTATGTAGTTACTAAGCCTGGGGAACTTTTGGAAATCTACCAAGATTAGATTTACCATTTAAAGATAAACTTATAAAATCAAGCCCCTCTCCAATACTAACAACAAGTATATTGTTTACTACCTTTTAGGGAGGTTCTTTTGGTTGAGCTGTAGTTAATCAGGAATTTCATTTAAACTAGTCACCATATTCCCAGTTCCTCTGTATAATCGAAGTTTTGCTAAAATGTGAAATTATCCACCAGTAAATTTGAGTGTAAAGAGACATTATACATAGGTTGATTCACAAATACAATAGAAGCAGAATCAGAGGTGGGGGTTGATGAAATAGAATGTCAGAGCAATAGGAAACATTAGAATTCAGTCCTGCTACTTTACAATAGGGGAAATTAGGCCAGAGAAGTTGGATTGACTTCCCCAACGCAAACACACACACACACACACAAACACACACACACACACACACAGATTATGTTATGATTGATTTGCAACAAGACATGAAATATCCATATTTGATAATCTGCCCTACTCACTCAGTCTTTCAGTGAAGTACAAGATTAGGAGTAGACCAACATGGTTGGAATATTATCTCTGAGGTATCCCGTTGAGTGTGACTTGACTCAGTGACAGATCCTACTCTGCTGTAAAACATTACCTGGATATTATTCCAGTGGTATAGACACTGAGGTGCTGCATAGAACATAGCCTGAGGGAGAGTCCTTAAAAGAGACCGGCAGTGCGAGAATTGGCAACATGTTAACCTCTCCATACAGGAAGGAGACCAGAAGGGAGACAGGCCTCTGCAGCAGACACCATCACAGGATTGTGGCCATCACAGCAGTCGAGCGTGATTGTCTGGTGGAATTGTGCTTTGCTTTCTGTCGACAGAATGCTTTTCACCCTGGGATTTGCTGGGATGATTGGTGTGCTGTTGGGTGTTATCTCTTTTTTTAATGGCCAGTCTACAGATGTTGAGCATGCTCCAAATGTCACTGAGTTCTCTATCCTAATTGTGAAAGTTCTGTGATCCTGTTTGCATCTGATGTAGACTCCTGTTGTCTAAAGGAGACTGTAATAAGACTCATCCTCAAAGGCTAGGATGGTAATCTCATCACTGAGGAAGCACAGGCGGGTCATGAGTCCAAGGCCATTCTTGGCTACAGCAAAAGTTCCAGGACAGCCTGAGCTACAGAATGAGACTGTCTCGAAACTGCCCCACAAGAATCTTAATGATAATAAAAAGACAGTACCTCTGGGGCCGGGGATTTAGCTCAGTGGTTCCGGTGCCTGTCTTGCAAGCGCAAGGGCCTGGGTTCAATCCCCGGTAACCACATAACAATACTGGGTGTGGAGACTCACCCCAGCAGCACTACCTCTAAGAGTACATAGTAAGGTGCTTGACATACATAAATAAATGTTACACACGACTATTATTCAACTATAACTCAGCAGCACATCTGGCACTGATATTGTCCAGAACTGCTGTGTGACTTAGACAAGTTTCTTTTTATAGGGTGTATTGCTTAGATGCAGTGGCTTTAGTGAAAGCGCTAGATCACAGGAAAAATTTGGTAGACTTCATCATTTAGAAACGGATCTGGTTGAGGCTGTTGTTGTTGTACAAAGAGACAAATATGTGGTTCAGTCTTAATTAATTAAAACCTAATATTTGGTTGGAAAAACCTAAGATCTAATTCCTAGTTCATCATTTCATAGGAGATGTCACTGGGGCCTGGATAGCTCAGTGGAAGAGCATAT